>NDGM011022853.1:3147-18250 GCA_002564305.1 Octomys mimax
ATCAAACTCTGGACTTTGTGCTTGCCGGGCAGGTGCTTAAGCCACTGAGCTATCTCCCTGGCTCTTCTCTACAATTCTTAACCCACAAGTCTATGCCAGGACCTATTTCAAACTGAATTTTTTTTCATTTTCCTTGAAAGCAATTCTAGAACTGCTTATTAATGTCTGCTTTTTCCTAAGCATCAAGGATGAGAACCCGTCTTGGAAGCTATTTCTTTAACTTCTGAATCTATGGCTCAGTGCCTACATTATAATAGACAATAATTAAGTGTTTTTTCAAAGGAAGAAAGAAGAAAGGATGGTAGGAAGGAATTTAGTTTGTTAAGGAAGAAGAAAAATTTAAGGTTGTGAAAAACAGTAAATACATTGAAATTTCAATCAATGTCTCCCACTTCTCTCACCTGCAAGAAAAATAAACTTTTAAGCAATAAAGGAACAGTGAATATAAATTAATATACAGTATATTTATGTGATGCTTGCTACAAAGCTGTTAGAAGAATTTGAAAAATTTGAATATCCTACTATATACTATAGATTATCAATTTGCATTAATATTTAATATCATCAAATTACTTCAATTTAATCTATATACCTCTTTTGGATTTTCAGCTGTACGTGTGTGTGTGTGTGTGTGTGACCATTGGCATAAGCAATATGTCCATGCTCAGTAACTACACGTGTCTAACACTAGTAGAAGACTTACCACCAAATTAATTTCCTGTCAAAGTCACTGCATCTGTGTTTCAATTACTAAATTTCTAAATTTAGTGGAAAATATAAGTATGCATTCTTATTATCACTGCATTAGTATTTCTAGGGCAAACAAGAATAACAACTAAAGTGGTTATTAGGAAAATGATATTTCAGTGTGAATTTATGCTTACCAAATATAAGTATCCTATTCAGATGGCATTTATGTGATTGGCTCTATTTTGGGGACAAGCATTTTGAGATATGAATTTTCCCTTATAATACAAATATATAGCAATAGCTTCCACTTAGAATCAATCCTTTGTTTTCAACCAGACTATGATTTTCTCAGGACTTAATATTCAGGGATTTTTAAGAAATATGCTATCTTCATAAAGATGTTTATCTTAAATATGTATGAATGAGCATGTTTTTGGTTAACCTTACTGGTCTCCCAGGGCTTCCCAAGAGCCTTTCTATGCACCTCTCTGTTCACAGAAGGCATGCCCTTTACCTCCCTTTCTAGCTTAATGAGCTGGATTTCAAATGCTTTCTTTTTAATGATGCTTTCTCTCTTCAGCCCTATAAGTAATTCATGTATTGATTTCAAGTAAGGCTTTCACCAAGACTGGTAACAATGTTACTAGTAACTACATTCTTTTTAAAAATTCTGACTATTAATTTTGATCTTCTTAATAAGGATTAAGGAGTTTCCAAATGACTTGGAAATATGTGACTCATTTATGTAAATGTGGTAAGTTTACATTTTTCACAATTCCTTTGATTCAGTAATATATTGCTTTCTGATTTTTGAATCATCATGCAGAAGGTGGAATAGTATCTTGAGAGGTAATTCTGTTTCTATCTTGCATCTTCTTTAATGTTTTTCCTCTGTATCATCAGATTTCGCTATTACTGTATTTTGTGAGAATAGGTAGCAACCTTGAGTGCCTCTTGCTAAACACATATACTTGGAGTTGAAAGGGTATTGATCTCAAAGCAATTTCATTAAATCAGCATGCAAGTTAAACATGAACTTGGATATCTCCAGGTAAACTTATACTACTATTCTTTGTACTTTCAAGAAATCAATTTTTTCAAAGACAAAACAAAATATACCATATTCTTCAGTATAAATAAACAAAATACATACATAAATGCACATCACAAATGTGTATATATATGTATATATATATGCATATTTCCAGGTAAATAATTGATATTCTTTATGTTTCAGCTTTGATTCTTATCAAAGAAACAGTCCATTAAAATGCAAGGGCAACTTATTTTTTTTTCTTTCCTTCTAAGTACTTTCTACAATTTCCAACTGTCCTTTAATGCACAATTCAAGCACAATCTTGGCCAAGAACTCTGTTAACCTACAACAGTGATAGCAAACATTTTAGAAACTAGTCCCCAAACTGCAACCCAAAACCTACTTATTATTGCAAAATGCCAGCACTGCAATTAAACCTGAATGCTCAGTTGCTGGGGTGCTCCTGAGGTGACTTCACTCACACTCGGACAGGGCTCTGTGTTTCTGCTGCGGCAGCAGTTCCATAGCTTCACTACCACTGACCCAGGCTCGCCCAGCAGCAAGAAGTCTGCTTGTCTTCATACTGTAGATGGCAAAAGACTGGCATTCAGTGCTGTATTTGGTGTAGGTTGGAATCTGATGTGGGGATAACAAGACATTTTCAACTCCACAGCACCAAATGCCAAAGGGAGTTAGTGTTGCTCTTATTCAGATTTGGCCCAAAGCATGAAGGCAAGAATTTACTTGGGAAGGTATTACTTGATCAGAAAGAAATTTCAGAAGCAAGTTGCTAGCTTCAGGCAGCTGAGAGATCAGAAAAGAAAAAAAAAAAATAGGAAAGAAGAGAAAGTATGTGAAACCCAAGTGGGATCCACCTCTGGTGCCTGCTTCCGGGGAGGCAAAGTTTGCATTTGTTGCCTAGGCCAATGGCAAGAGCAATGAAGAGACGTGGTTTCCATGCTCCTCCTCAAAAAATGGTCACGCTTTGGACTTGCCTGTGCACAGTGCATGAGACAGCGAATGTCACAGGATGGGCGAAAGTGCCTCGGCGCGTCTCCGTGATGTCGACTTAGTACTCAGAGACGAGGGCTTCCCCTTCTGCCCTAGGAGCTGCACCCTTAATGCCTCCTTCATTGGCAGCTTTGCAAATATGCTTCTGGTCACAGCATCAGAGTGATAGTCTGTCATGGAGGATAGAGTGAGAGTGATGGACACTTTATTGCCCTGGAGTTTTATTTGCATCCAAATCCTAATCACTGAATTATTTTTCTCCATTTCACTGTTTCTATGGATTATATTAAATGTCTCCCATAATTATCATACAGATTCTAATGAATTCAATATCCATACATTAGTGTGTTCAATTCTGCTAATTTCATTGGGGTATACATTTCATTAAGTAGCCTCTATTTAATCCAGTCCTGAACATTTGTTAACACATGAAGAGACAAGATCACAATACCGTGTCAAGATCTTGGGGTACAAATACCTGGAGCATACCAATAAAGAACCCAAGTTGCTATATTCTGGAGGAAATTGGACTTTATGCTGTAATGTCCCCATCCTGGCCCACAGCAATGAATTACATGCCTCTAAACTTGAATGTCTGAACTTAGGAATTTAGAGAGGTGCTGCCTACCAGATGTTTGTTCATTAATTTAAATACTTATTAAACCAATTCAAACATATGTTAGACATATAAAGACAACAAGTACAACTACTAGAAATCTATTCAACTTTAAAATACTTTCCCTAACTTCCTAGCCTTTTATTTCACCAAACAAATTTATTCTTTAAGAAGTAAGTCAGTTAATTAGCTTACTAACCTCTACTTCGAAAGTAATATTATCTAATTATGCCAGTAAATTTGCCAACAAAAAGCTTATAAAATGACACTGTTGATGTTTTATACATACAGTTAAAGTAGCTATTGAACTTCTAAACTGACCATTTTTTACATTCAGAATTCTGACAAATTTCTTTATGTAAAAGAGGTTTTCTCCCTATATTCTATATTTTCAACTCTCTAAATGGGTTTCATATCAGTTAAACTAAATTATATACAAGGTAAGTGCTGTTAACATATTCCAATAATACATTTTATAGTTTATATTGATATATAAATATAATATATATATAATATATTCAACATAGGATTTTTCATGTTTTTTTCCTTAAGCATTAGAAGATTAAAATAAGCTCAATAACTCTTCCAAAATAAGTTAATTATAAAAGATTTTAGAAAATCATCCATATAAGCATACAGTAAAGTATTAATTTCTCATGAACATACTTCTATTCACTTTAATAGAGGATATATATATATATATATATATATATATAATATAATTTAACATTTCCTCAAGTGTAAGACTACATTTGATACATATATTATCTATGGATACAAATTCCCTGTGATGAATATAATCATTATATGTACTTAAAATATATCAATACTGTTAACTATAAAAAATTAAATTACCAATAAATAAGTCCTATTATATTGCACACGTAGCGCCTGGAACAATGCCAAATTATTTTTGATTTGCCCCTTCAGAAGATGTTCAAAAATTAAACCTGTTTATTGAAAAACTGCAGATAGAATAAAACTGTTTCTTGGAAAAATACCCCGAAACCAATCAGGCATTTTATTTTTCTTCTTGCAACTTAGTCTAAATTTCAGATTTTCACCCTATGAACTACTCACATGTGCAATCTGCTGATAGCCGTTACATAAAACCTTTTTCTCTGCAGAGTTAATGGTGTAGACAGGCTCAATCACTGAGAACATTTTAACTATCACTTCATGAGTGCTTTTCAGACACTATGCTCTGTGATTTGTGTAAAACAGTTCTGTCTCTAAAACCAATACTCACATCTGCTCGCGTAAAGTGGAAACTGAGATTCAGAAACCAAATGTGATCGAACAGTGTGATCGTATCAGAGCAGTAACACAAGACGAACGTGCAATCAACAGCCTAGCCAAGATCCAATCCAGGATGATGCCACACCAAAGTCCTTCCGAATTCCACCACATTACCTCTCTAAGGAACAAGAAGTCATGATGCAGCGGTGCTGGAAGCAGAAACAAACACCTAAACACTCAGTCAAAGTTTCGTAGTAGAAGCTACAAATCCTATTTCACTTTGGGTTCTCTTCTGTGGCTGTAATTTAAGTAGGAGGGTGCTGATATGATCCCCGTTCCCCAGTTCTCTGTGGAATTCATAACATTCCACCCTCTTGTCAAAGGTATCTGTGATGGATACATGTTTCCAAATATCCAGAATTGCATTTCACTTTAAAAAAAAATACCCTTTTAAAAAGTGAATTTTCTTATCCAGACATAAATTTGATTGAAGGCCAGCGAGATAGCTCAGCGGACTCAGCACCTGCTTTGGCAAGCGCAGGGACCAGGGCTGGATCACCGGTTCCCTCGTGCCACTCCAGCCCTGCTGCTGGAGAAAGGGGAGCCAGCAAGAGTCTGGGCGTGGTGACACACACCTGCAATCCCAGTGCTGGGGAGGCTGAAAACAAGAGGATGACTACGAATCCAAAATGCATGGTGAGATAATACACCACATACAACAATGAAAAAATAAATAAATAAGTACATTTGGTTCAAAAAATGTACACACCTACATACCGTGTGTGTCAACAGTTCGTATAATAATTTCATAGAACAAAATTTTCATACCTCTTTTTGCCAAGTCTATATAGGCTACTGACATTTCTACCTCTCTGTTGCATCAGGTATACCTACGTACTCGCTCTTACCCAGATTGCTCTAGCCACCGTGGTCAGCTTCCAGAACACTGTTGTCTTTTCTGACATTTGCCCTTGCTGCTTTATTTATCTAGAAAGTACTGCTCCTTTCTCTACACACAGCCAGCTCCTTTTCAGCATAGCCACCATGCTCTTAGAGAGGTCCCCAGCCCCACCCTGTGTTAGGTCAAGCTTCTGGGAAGCCAAGCAGAAAGGTAAGCAGCCGGGGCAGTCTTCCAGGGGCAGTATTTTCTCATAATCCAGGATAAATTGGGTCAGTGAGTCATGGTAGTTTGACTAGGGGAATGTGCTCTCATACATGTTTCTCAGAAGGGTTTTGAGGAGGCTGTAGAGGGAGGGGAAGATGCCGAACGACCCAGTGTCACTGGGGTTGGCACAAACCTGATCCTAAGGGTGATTACTGAGTACAGTTTACATCCTTAGCTCTTTTCCTCACAGAGCAGTGAAGAGCCTTGAGATTCCATCCCATCTACTTCCATAGTCTCATTCCTGCCAGGGGCCAGCAAGTCTGCTGCTCTCAACTGTGGGAGAGGTGATATGTAGGGAGTTCCTCCTCTCAGAGTGCATGCAAGATGCCTTTCCCTTTGCCCACAGGCCAGGCACCAGAGCCACAGGTGCGGCTCTTTACAAGGAAAACCTGACATAGGTGGAGGCCCAGACAGGGTCATGCTATGGCATATTCGCTGCTTAAATTTCTTCAAAACATTTATTGATAGCATGCTCTTATCTGTATATAAATGTATGTCTGCATATTCATGTACAGATCTGTACTCATTTCTATATCTGCATGCATATAATTTAATGACTTTTCTTACTGGCATTTAGTGCCAAGAGAGCCATAAGCCCTATTTATCTTGTTCATCATCGCTATACAAAAAAAGTCTGCTCCATAAATACTAGAGAAATAAGTATATTATGGGGCGGAGGAGGTAGCTCAGTGGTCTAAGTGCTTGCCTGGCAAGTGCAAGGACCTGAGTTCGTTGCCCGTGCTGCATACCTTGCCAGTCCTAGAATGCCAAGAATACCATGTAGGCCACCAAAACCAGGCCTGGTGGCATAAGCTTGTAATCCCAGTGCTGGGGAGACTGAAACAGAGGATCACTAGGAGTCTGAGCTGAGTAGCAAGAGCCTGTACCTAATAATTTTAAATTAATAAATAAAATCCTGTTATTTCAGCAGGAAATGATAGCGTAGCCCTTGCTTCAATGTTTCCGTTACTTTATCTACTAGTTCTTTTTTTTTTTTCTCTGTCTTTTAGGGAAGGATCTACAGGATGTTCAGGGTTCCACTAGTAGATCGGATTCATAGTGATCTGCCTCTTACAGCCTCCCAAGAGCTGGGATTAGAGGAGCAGGACACCAAGCCCAGTCTCAATTGCCATCTCAGTGAGCCCCAGGGGCAGAGCCAACATGGCAGACCCAGGGATCGAGTCCCTGGCCCCTGCTCCTGCTTGCAGGGGCTTTAATCTGCTGAGCCATTTGGCTGGTCCGCCTAGTTCTCATATCCCCAAATTTTGTTCTTATTCTTTCCTAAGATTTCATTGCAAAAATACAAATTTTCCTGCCATTCATTAAACTCTTCTCTCCTCTTGTCAATATTTATTGTGTTTTTCCTTAGAAATATTCTTACTTAGTGAGCAAATAGTTGAATTCTTAAGAGATCAAGCCCGAGAACACAATCTACTACTTGCTATAGGTATGACTATGAGCAAAGTTTATTCAAACATAAAATTGAGAAAATAAAGTCCATCACATGTGGCTATGATGTGTATTAAATCAACATATGTGTAACTAGTGCCTGGTACCTGGAAAGCATTTAAGAAACATACCTATTTCCAATTATTAATAAAATAGTACCAATGTTCCACATCATCTTGCATTCTTTAGGGTTTACTTCCTAACAATATCTACAAATGATCCGCAATAGGTTGACTGACTTCAGTTTCATTCCTCTTAACAGATTGTGCCTTACTCAAGGAAATACATTTTCTCAGTAAGCATTAGTGATAATTCCTTATGCAAAGCGCACACCCGTATCTACACACTTTCTGAAATACCTGTTCTCTTCCACCAACATACTCAAAAAAGTAGTGGAAAACATCTCACTGAACCTAACCAGTCCCTTGGGAAAATATTGGCTAGAATTCATTGGAATTCTTCCGGGACCAATCTTAAATATGTAGGTGAATAGACTGGTACTTTGTCTTCTCATTATAATTAGTTTGTGTCGGGCTTGAGAGTTCTTCCATAATTTCTGCTATTAAGGTAGGTTTACTTGCAAAATAAGAAATGAGTCGCTCTGATCACTTACAAGTGGTCGCAAGCCCTAAAGATTGGTAGACATTTTGGATGGTTCTGTTTATATTTTTAGTGTTTTGGTTTTATATTCATGCATTTATACATCCATTTAACACAAAAATAATGCATTGTGATGTATTGTGATTAGACACCGAACTTGGAGACATTGTGTCTACTCTGTCACTACATGTGTGAGCTAGCAAGTTACATCACCTGTCCATTAAGTTTGTCGTAAACTTTAAATGGGTGAAATTTATGGAAACCATTGAAGGGCTTTGGCCAAGGACTTGGCATATAGAAAGCATGATTTAAGATCTAGCTGTTATTGCTAGTACTGATATATCATAATCATCTGAGATTCATTTTATTTTTTCACAGTATGAGACAGATAATGTGAGTAGTCCTAAATATATAATTCCATTAAAATAAATTTCTTGTTGCCAATTTACCACTGTATTTTGAGTGACTAATATTAATTCTTAGTATGCACTACAACTTTGTACATAAAAATTATGATGCTGAACCTCCAGATTTAGGATTTAAACCCTGATTTCATATTATTATATACCCTCAATAGATATAGCTGGTTGGTGGCCCACTTGTCTGATCTCCAAAAAATATAATAATAGTTTTATAAAAGAACATTTATGATATTGAAAAAGTACCATAATTTTGGACATTCATAGGAAAAATTAAAAGAAAAAACTGTACTTACAATTATTTTTTAATGTACAAATGGTTTTTTTAGAACAAACACAAAACATATTCAAGTAAGTGTTAGCATACTCTCTAACTCGTATGTTCTTTTAGATGTCTGCAGATGAGCAAAGATGTATTTTAAATTTTTTTGAAGTTTATATTTTATATTCTTATTACATTGTCTCTCTAGAATGTGTATATTTTTAGTGGTGATAAAATGTGTGTTTGCATTCAAAAATCACATCTCTAGGTATCTTTGCAGCATAAATCTCTGCAATAAGGATAGCTCATAGAATAATCCCATGCACCAACATCACCCTACTGTCAGTGGCCATCTAAGAATGCTGCAATACTGGACATTCCCAGCTTCTTTTTGAAGAGACTTTCTATAACCTGAGCACAGTCTGCATTTGATGACCTCAGCTGAGAAAACAGCATTCGACTGTTTATAGGGTGGAAAGGCAGAAATGCCAGGAGGGGACTTGGGTCCCCAGACCTAAGAAGAGGAACTTACATTAGAAGAATCATTTCCATTGCATATTACCTCAAAGGTTTGGAAAGGTGTCTAAGCAAGAAAAAGACTGAAGCCTTCAGGAAACCAAGGACAGTAACAAATT
The DNA here is from genome assembly GCA_002564305.1 of Octomys mimax. Lineage (NCBI taxonomy): Eukaryota > Metazoa > Chordata > Mammalia > Rodentia > Octodontidae > Octomys > Octomys mimax. The sequence continues at coordinate 12,270 of NDGM011022853.1, forward strand.
CCATCAGACCTGGAAAAAAAACGAAACAAAACCTGGGGGGAATAAATCAAGCTTCTTGTATGCTGATTTGTGTAGGAGAAGAATGTGGGATTTTTCATAACGGTATTTTATTGCCAAATGTTTTTTTTTATTTATTTATTACTTTTCTGCATTTAAGACAGGATCTACAGGGTGATCAGGGTCTCACTATGTAGATCGGACTCATAGTGGTCCTCCTATTTTCAGCCTCCCAAGTGCTGGGATTACAGGTGCACACCACCATGCCCAGTCTCAATCACTGTCTCAGTGTTCCCTGGGGTAGGGCCAGCACAACACACTAGGGATCAAATCCCTGCCACTGCACTCTGCCTAAACAGGCGCTTGAGTCTGCTGAGCTATCGGGCCAGCCCCACCAAATTTTATTTTAATTAATTTCCTCTTGACACTCCTTAAAACAAATTCCTTAGAAGGGGATGGTGGAAACTTTTAACATTCTGTCAATAAATTAATATCTTAGAGAACCCCTTTTTAAGGCTGAATTTCATTTGCTGATGTTTTAGGCTTAAAAGTTAAATGTATTTAAGAGCCTGGTAAATACATTCCAACAAATGTGTCTATAAACCAATTATATCTTTATGCTTCATTGATCAGCATGTGCAGAGCTGGGTTGAGAAGCTTCGGCAGCTAATCTGTATGTTGTAATTTTAAATCCTTTACTAAAGAGCCTTGTATAAACAGGAACGGTGTCTTTCTGGAACACGCTTCAATTTAAATTCCATTGCAGTTTCAATATGTTCCTAACATACTCCCCCTCTCCTGTCATCTCTTCAAACTTCCGCTACCCCAGTTCTCTGGTTTTCTCCATTATTCCACTCATTTAGACACTCTCATTATCAAAGATTTGATAACCTTTTATGTCAAAGTCAAACTAGAAAGCAGAGTAAATTCTAAACATTAAAACTCAAGTCATGGAATAAAGAAGTGGAGAAAAGAAAAAAAAAAAAAACTGCAGCGCAAGAGGAGATAGGAAGGGATCACGGTGGCAATGCAATAGGACCCAGAGGTGCCTGGAAGGCAGCTGTTAAGACACAACTGTCCTTAGGGACCAGAGTTCAATCCCTGGGGCCTGCCATTCCGGCACTGTCTCTGGGACACACTGAGACTGGGCGTGGTAGCGTGCATCTGGGAGCTCTCCAGCTCCAAGCAGGCTATAAACAGGCAGATCACTACAAGTCCGATCTAGTAGTGAGACCCTGAATGCCCTATAGACCCTTCCCTAAAATATACAAACAAAACAAAACAAAACAAACAAAAACTCACAACTGTCCTAACTTAAAATCCCAGTTATGGCTAGGAGAGGCCAAATATCCTTTCACTAAAATACTTGATACAAAAGTAGTTTACATTTTAGATTTTTTAATAGAACATTTGCATATACATAACAAGATGTGTGTGAAATGAAACTCAAGTCTAAGCATGAAATTAATTCTTATTTCATATACACCTTATACATATAGCCTGAAAGTAATTTTATATCATATTCATAATAATTTCATGCATGAAACAAAGTTTCATGATGTGGAATTTTCCACAATTTATGTCAGCACATGAAATGTTTTACTTTTGGAACATTTTGAATTTTTGGATTAGAGATGCTTAAACTGCATACATTATTTTCCGTCAGGGCTATGAGAGGATCTTTCTAGAAGGTGGAGGTGCATAGTCACTAATGTGTGAGACAATATTATCCAGCACACAATGTGCTTACCATTTCATATGATGGAAAGTAGCCAATTCTTTTTTCTGAGACATTAATATATATATATATATATATATATATATATATATTCTTTTGGTAAAACATCTCACTATGTAGCTCTGACTCATAGTGACATAGTGATCCTCCTCTTTCAACCTCCCCAGCTCTGGGATTATAGGCATGCTCCACCAAGCCCAGTTTCGGTGGCCAGCATGGGGCACCAGGGGTTTCGAGGCAGCACATCGTGTGGTACTGGGAATTGATCCCAGGTCCTGTGTTTGCCAGGCAGGTGTTTAGATGGCCAAGCTATCATCCCAGCCCGGTTAGTTTAGAATATATTAAAGGATTACCCTAAACATAGCAACAAATGAGAGAAGAAAAATGGATGCTTGGCAGGTAATACTGATAGTTGCATAAGGATTCTGGGTGGATATCAATAATTCATCAAAAGTGAAACCAATTAGAATGTTTAGATGAAGTGGTGAAACTCTCAGGGTATTGCTTACATTGTATTAGCAACCCTGTCTCTTTTTTTCAATCTTCTATAAGGTTATTATTTCTTTTGTCTGTCATCATAATCCAACATAGCTCTCTTTGGTACAAGAGATCTGGATATATTGTCCACTTTTCTTTATATTCTGCACTAAATTTACATCTTTGAGGTACTCACTTAGCCACCTTTAAGCATCCATTCCTTAATTTGTAGCTATGTTAATAACAGCCTTTTCTTTCAAAAGCAGTGATGACAGGCGGAGGAATTTTTGTACATAAAATGTTTAATGTTATCCCTAACACACAAGCCCCTGCGGTTTCTGTAAAACTTGGATGGTTTGAAAGAAAATGAGGCCTTCACTCCTAGGGAAACCCCAGCTCAATAAATTGATTCAAATTGAGCAATGACTTGGGCAGAGAATCAATATTTTCAGCAAATCTCAGAATATTTTATTTCTTTTGGCTCCTGTGTCTCTCAAACACAAATCGTGTGTATAAGGGTAAGATTATAAACATGCATACATATCATTTCAGGCAAGGCACAGTCAAAATGTCAGAGCCTGTGTTTAATTGTATACAGTCTGTTAAGTAAAGCAGTGCCAGATATCATTAATAGCCATCAAGGAAGAGAGAGGGTGTACACACTGACATTTCCAGTGAAGCGTGCTGCAAAATAGTGTATCAAGCAGCTCTATAAATAATGCACGCTAACTACATCTTTGCCTAAGTCAGAGACAAGCCCATTTGCAGGGTAAATTACAATTTAAAGATCCCATCCCCAAGATGAGGCCATGGAAAGGCTATAAACACTTCACAAGTATTAATATGTTATTAAATATTAATTTGTCATGTTCAGGGTGAAGTATGATTTATATTATGAGAAAGAAAAACAGTCACCTTGTCCAATTAAAATGGAGAATAAATATTTTCTAGAAACCATCTTCTTTCTTGTTCTCTACACTTTCATTCAAAAATTCACCAGAATCCTACGCCATGGCAGGTAGAAAGAATTGTCTTGATAACATGCAAATTCTTCCTGGGAGGAATTGGATGTTTTATCCTCAAAAACATCTTAGAGCACTGTGTAGAACATGGAATATTGTTATCAAAGTTATAACCGAGTCCACCTGCCACTGAATTTTGTACATATTTTGAAAGGTTCCTTGTTCTTTCTGTGTTACAAAATCAGTTTTCATGTTAAATAATAATGTGAAAAAAGAGCAAATTATGTTAAAAGGCAAACCTAGAAATACGCTGTTAAGTTGTTTCTAATAACAGAAAACTACTTTGAGGCTGGTAAGCCCTTATTCTCCTTCTACCATTGTTTTGAAAGCGCCTGAAATCATTAGCTCTCTGGAACATGTGAGTGTCAATGGCGGTTACCCATTGGAAAGGGAGAAGAAGGTTCTGTTTTCTCTGCTGAGTATTATACCAGTGGAGAAGTTTAGAAATGTAAATTGACCTCTTTCTTGTGTATATATCGCTGTTTTTTTCTGTGCACAATATTGTGATCTACAATGCTAATTCTAAAAACAAGAGTGTTATACTCAATATGTTTTAGAGATAGTGTATTTTTTGACTGATAAGCCATCTCTTCTGTTGCAGTTTATTTGCAATATTAATGATTTGGAGTAGCACTCTATATAGTTATATTTCTGTGTTTTATTATCATTAGAATCCCAACATTTAAAACATCACAGCAGCCTTGTCCACAGCACAGAAGGATCATTTGCTTGAATAGAAATCCTTAAAAAGATCAAGCATATATATTTCTGTGTATATATACAGTGTATATACACAAATAATATGTATACAAATATATAGTTAAAGGAATGGTGAAATTTTGCACAGGCCAGAGTACAGTTCTGTTTTCTATATCTGCAGTTGCATTTACTAGGAGCAGCTACCAGTACACCAACTTACTGAACAATCTGAAAATAAGTACACATTTGTACTCCTTTACGTGAAATTATTCTACTTGTATTTCATCAAACTTTTCCCATTCTGCTTGCTGATGTACTTTGATCAATTTAACTAATTACAATTTCATTCACTTTTAAAACATAATAACAGTTCCTCTTTATGTTACAGGCATTGTGAAAGATAAGTTTATTTTTTTGCTACATAATATCTGACATGACACTTCGTAAAAAGGATTGTAATATCTTTGCAGAATTTCCAACAATAAAGTAAAAAATAACATTATGGCACCATCTAGTGACCTAATATTTCTTCTTTTCCTTTTGTAACTCAGCTCAAAAGCACCTATGTCTATAGATTACAGAAAACTATTTGTGTGAGCAAATTCACAGTTTTTTCAGACGGTTCCCAAAAATACAACAAACTGATCTCTGGGAACTGAAAAGTCACAAATAATTTCCCACCCTGCAGAATAGAAAATGTTTGATACGCAGTTTCATTATTTTGGATTTAGCCAAATTCTGCTAGAGCTAAATGAAATTACTAAAGTTGATGAAACATATAATGAGATTACTATACTTTCTCGTTTGAAACTCAGTGGGAGCATTCATTTGTAGACAGTGTTTTTATCAACAGTGAACTCATTCTTGTATAAGCAGATGGATCAAGCTGAATCTACTTTTCTCATGCAAGCAACTGTGATCACTGATCTTAAAATATGAAAGTTGTAAGCAAAAGTAATGAATCTATTTGTGGCAGAGATAGGTAATAATTTAGTACAGACACTGGCGTTCTCATTTGTAACAGGTAAACATTGTTTGGTATTATGATGTGCAGATTGATTTATATTTTGTTTCCTGATATTATAAGTTTGCACTTTATTTTGTGAATCTTCTGTCATTCTCAAGTTAAAATGCATTTTATGTAGGGAATTATTCCAGTTTTGTGTTTACAGGAAAATTCCAGTTACGAAAGCACAAACTGATCTTCCTCTTTGAAATGCATCCTGTTATATTTGCAATGAGATGTAGAATTCTCAAAGTGGAGTTTGCTAAAAGCATACTTAAAACTAGGACCTTTAGACTATGAAAAAGCATCTGAGTGGATTAGACTTTAAGTAAACCGAATATTCCAAGATGTATCTGTGGCTTCCACAAGGTCTCAGAAGAATAGCTCGTGTGTTGGTATTTGTACTTCCCTCAGCCTTAAAGTAAGAATTTGACTGTAATAGTAAAGCAAAATCATCAAGAATTTATTTAGAATAAGAAAGTGGGAAATGAAAATAAATTTATCTTAAAACTTAGATCAGGAAATTTATAAAATGTTGAAAAAGACTTTATGTAAAGAAATATATACGGCAGTGTGTTATTTATGATTCCAAGGGTAGAAGGGCACATCAGCAGTGTGGTATATTCATCTCTAGCCTGCTTTCCATATATATATTACGAGGTTTACAGGTCTCACTATGTAGATCGGACTTATAGTAATTCTCCTGTTTTCAGCCTCCCAAGTGCTGGGATTTCATGCGTGCTCCACCAAGCCCAGTCTCAGCCCTGTCTCATCTTGCCCCGAGGGCGGGGCTGGCTTGGCATGCTGTGGACTACTTTCCCTTTATAGCTGGCAATACCCTTTCACTAGTGTGGAAGGGAGAATGGCTACAGATCTTATTAAATTTGGTTTGTCTTCTTCCCAATTCATGCTATACTGCCTTCCATCTATAGTGAGGTTGACTAATGAGCTTTATTAGTACTAGCATTGTCTATGAGTAACTAATGTGAATCAATTTGGTTTCATGAATCCCTCATCTATTTTCAGTGTTTTACTTAAGTAT
>NDGM011022862.1:0-13838 GCA_002564305.1 Octomys mimax
TGAGGGCCTGACCCTGTCTAACTGCCTATAATATTTCTATCTAACTCGGCTGCCTACAATATTAATATGGAACTTGTATGGTTACTTTGCCAGAAGATTTCAGGGGGGGAAAACATGTAATATATTTAATATATGCCTTGACTTCATTTCATAGAAGGTTTGCCTCACTTGACCCTATTTTAGTTACATCAAAGGCCTTGGAAGATAAGGCAGATGTGAGATCTTTATTTAGAAGTCTATCAAATTTGAACAAATCAGATCAAGACTTTTGAGGATTTTTTGTAAAGTTCACATGTATACATACTAGGTGAAAGTGGAACTGATCCCACTTTACTGGAAGGTTTATTGAGTGCCCCTAAAATCCATGAAACACAAATCAAGTATTTGTAAATAGACTCACATCTTGATTAAAATCAGGTATTTGTGGACTACATTTGAGTAGATCTAATATGTACACATTCTTCAGTCAAAACCATTTAAATTTAGAAATATGGCCTGTGCTCAGTGGATACTTGACAAGTAAAGTAAATGAATGTTGGTTACTATATTCCACCTATCACTGTTTATAGCTTATGAGACTACTGTAAGGTCAATATAATGAGAAAAATGTCTTCAGGCACCCAAACCACAGTATGTGGTATATGGAACATTTTATAGTATACTTACAAGCAGTAGCTGAAACTTGTTCTTTGAGATCACTCAGTACTGACTAACAGACTTTTGTTCATTCAGTATGCACATAGTAGGTGTATAAGATTCTTATGCTACAAAAGAAAATCTAAGCCAGGATCCTACAATCTAGGAAACGTGGAAAATACTGATTAAGTCTTGGTGGCTGTCCATTATGATGAGAGCTGAGAGTTATAGGGATGATGTTAAACAGCGGCCCCACCAGCACACCCTCTCACCCTTAAGCCATGCACGCATGTTTTGAAATACACTCCGGCTACCCTAGGTTAAAAGCCAGCCAGAGAAACACTATGATAGATAAAGCTATAAAACTTCAGAATAGGTAATGAAAGCTCTAGAGCTAGATTTTAAACACCCACATGGTTTGTGTTGGCAGAGCTCCTCACCTGGCTGTGAGATTTTTCTATTTACTTTTATAATAACTAAAGGGAACTGTGGCTTTGCTGTTTTATCCCAAAAATTAACCTCAAGAGAAAAATATGCTATCTCTTTTAAATAATTACCACCACAAAATACAAGTATAAGATGTGTGAGTATGTCTTAAGAACTAAACTATGGGGGAAATTTAGTAGAGTTTCATAGATACCAGCGGTAGTATTATATCAGCTGCTTTCAAGCAGAAGGAAAAAACTCACTGAAAAACTCTCATTGTCCTAATAATTATTGGCATATGCAGACTGGAGCTACTCTTGGATATTTTTAAGCTAATTTACACACTGGGCTTTCATGCTAAACTAACACATGAGATTATGATTTTTTTCCTCCTTTTTTTGAATATCTGAATTTTTATATTGATTTTCTCAAATGTATTAGCTGATCCACAGCTAAGTTTCTGTTCAGGAGCTGTATAACCTCATGTGTGGTGCAGTTGTTTTATTCATCTTTAATTTCACAGACTTCTTAATGAGCATTACAAGAAACATGGAGACATTTCCACCTATAATACTGGTCCAATAATTTTGATGAATCACTGTGTTACAAAGATTAGGAATCTCCTCATGCTGTGGAGAAATGTCTGTATGCTTTTAAGGGATCTGGAACACTGCTTGGTATACAACCTTTAATAATATGAGATTATTGTTATAATTATTATCTGTATCATTAGAATCATGTTTTTAGCAAGAATTAATTTTTTTCAGTCCAATAATATAACCATATTAGTATTACCCACTTTAATTTCCTTCCTTAAGTACCATGTATGATGGGGCAGCACTTCCAAATAAAGTTCTAATTAAACACCAAAAGATGCTATCCCATAAGTTTCCATTTTCCAACATGTAAAGAAGTGTGAACTCAATCACAGCAATTTTTAGTTTACACTATTGTCTGGAAATGAATTTTATAGGTAATACATATGGGTTTAACATAAGAAAAAAAATAGTTTTTGCAAAATATAACCAATTATTGATTTGAAATTCTGCTTAGGCATAACACAATACTCTGTAATCAATTATATTTAAGGCTTTAACCTATAGGTAGGAGACATGAAAAAGCTGAGTTAATGACTTTTCCAACTGGCCAAATGATATCCCTGGGGGGTGAAATGTAATCCTCAGGACTGTCAGTAATTTTCAATTGCTGCTGCCACTCTTGCTATGGGGGGGCAGAGCTCCCTACTGCTGAGCCAACAAGCTACTCTAGACCATCACTTGTGTTTCTGCAATAAAAGACCAATGCCAGCCATTTTTTTCTCTTTCTTCCAAATACCACTGATCTTCCTATTTCCATGGTAACCGACTCCTGCTGGCATGATCAAGAAAAAACTGATTTGGGATTTTAATTAATTGCTTAGAAATGGAAATGTAAGAGGGACTGGTGGTTCAACTAAGCACATTTTGCAAAGTGAATAAAAATAGAGTTTCTGAAATACTTGAAATTGTTTCAGTGGCTGTACAACATCTCTTGCTAGACACCTTAATTTATTCCATTCTCCAGAATAAATCTGCCAGATGTACTAAGCCATTTTGTCAACACAAATCATTTTGACAAATACGTTAATCCCTCTTCTAAACAAAATGCATTATAATTTAGAAAATCTAGCCCATCTGTGTGAACTCATTGAGTCTCATCTGAAAAGACCCTTGATATATTAGTAGATCATACTTTGAAAAACTGAGATCCCCTGTCTGTAAAAAGAAGTAGTCTCTTCTTGATTTCTTAGGTAAATTCCTTGAACTTCACCATAACAGTGAGTCCTACTTTGTGGTACAAACTAAAGTCTTAAAATTATCATTCAGCACAGAGATTGAGAACATGGGTTTGGGAGCCAGAATAAACAAGTTCAAATCTTGACTCTTTAACTTACTGCCTGTAACATCTGCAGTAAGTTTCTCAACCACTGAGTAACCCCTTATAAAGTTGCTGTGAGGGTTGCAAATGTTAATAAGTGGAAAAATCCTTAGGAGATGCTTAAAAGACAGTAAAGAAAGAATTTCACAGATATAATATTAATATTCCTCTAATGTATATCTAAGTGCAAACTCTAATTTATATGTCTTATACTACTTGGTTTTATATGTTTTCTTTGGATCTATCATGCACCAAGAATTGTTCAAAAACTTTTATTACAGTAAATGCTCTACTTTTTACTTAGAGAAATGCAGGTTCCTCTTATAAGATGCACAGAAGAATCTTATTTAGTGTCAGTTAAATGATTATTAAAGAATTTAAAATAAAATTATTTGCTAGCAAAAAGAAGTAATACAACTCCAAACTATTTCTGGAACTAGGGCTATCTTTGTTTGATTTGCAAGTTTATTAATTACTCAATGACAAAAATTTCTTATATTCAAAAAGAAGACAATAATGATAATTAAGCAAATAGTATTTATTGCTGTTATTTATTGGCATTACCTGACTATGTATCATAATAAATTTTTAATTACTATGAAGAAATACCAGAGGCTAGATAGGTATAAAGAAAAGAGGTTTATTAATCTCACAGTTCTGAAGCTTGAAGTTCAAGCAGCACTGTCCCTACTCTGGCAAGGATTCTAGGCTGCATCACATCGTGACTGATTGTGCAAATTCATCTTGATTGTAAATTTGGCTGAATCAAGAGACTCTTAGAGAGGTAATTGGACTATTCTCATGGACGGGCTAACTCACTGATGACGCCATTGCTGAACGGGCTGGTAGGAGGTGGACCTGGTTAGATGAGATGAGCCATTGCAGTGTGACCTTCGGAACCATACTTGGTCCTTGTCCCCCTCTTCTCTGGACCTCCTGCTATGCCATGAGGTGAGCATCTTGCCCTTGCCCTGCCCTTCCTTTCTGTTGCTTCTGCTCGGAGCCAGATGACCAGAGATGAAAACTTCTGAGATCATGAGACACATTAAGCCTCTTTTTCTGTGCCCCCATAACAGGATAGCTGATCAACAATACACTGTTGGCTTGCGGAGGGCGCATGCCAGAGGGAGCCACCACATAGCAAGATAAGAGAAGGAAGGAAGTGAATGGCCAGGCTCATTCTTTTCATAACAATTCTCTTAGGAAAAATATTCAGTGTCTCAAGAAAACTATATAAATTCCTTATAACAGTAGTGACACATGACATAAGGACCTCCTACTAGACTCCATCATTTAAAATCCCACTACCTCTGACCATCATCACACTGAGGACCAAGCTCCCCAAAAATGAGTCCTTCAGGCATACAGCACATGCAGGCCAGAACAAATTGTCCCATGCATATAGAATCTTCATAGCATGTCTACATGTTAACAAGGACAACCTTCCTCCCTCACTAAGACTTTGAGTGTCATATACTCCACTCTTAGAGTCACTGGCATAATTACACAAGAAAGGAATAAATGTATGTAGATAGTATGGGACAAATATGAGGATGAAAATTATTTTGCACCTACCATGAAAAGATAACTTGTAATCTCCTGCATGTAGGGAGAAATGTTCATAAATCTTACACTGAACTGAACCACAAGGAACAAGATTGGTAAGTGTTGGAAATGAGTTAGTTATAGAACATTTCATTGTTCACATATTGGCTTCATCCTTGGAGCCATCTCTCAAACTAAATTACATCTATCAGTGAGTACTTCTCTGGCCTCACAGAAGTGCCCTGGCTGGATGTTCCCATAGCATCTTGTTCTTGCAACTGGGAAACATTCATCATGCTTGTAATTGCTTGTCTGATGTGCCTCTTTCTTACTAAATTGTCTGCATAGGGTTGCAAACAATATTGTCTAATGCATGTTTACATCCTGGATACAGGGTCTGGTGGAAAGTAAGGGGTTGAATAACTTCTTATCTATACAATCAGCATGATTATAATAAAGATGGATGATTGTTAGTCTCTATAATATATATTAAAGTGTAGGCATATCTGCCAATCAGGCAATGTCTTACTAGAAGATAATCTTCATGATGTGGCTCAGCTTCTAGAAAAGAGCCTGGTGTATGATAAGCACTCGTGATACTTTGAGAATGAATGAATAAGGGAAGAAACAGAGACAAGGGCAAGTATGGCTAATATTAGAAAAACTAATCTGAGGCTCGGAAGCAAGAAGTGATGCATCAATGTTTAGGTAATTTTTTCCTTATCCAGCCATACCAAACTTATTTTTATCCAGAAATATGTATCTGAAGGACATATTCTTAGGCATTTATGGTAGCTTTTAAATCATATTGCTGGGGCTGAGGAGATGGCTCAGTAGAATAAGCACTTCCCTGGCAAGTACAAGGGCCTGAGTTCAGTCCCCAGTTCCACTTAAATAAATAAACAAATAAATAAATAAATAAATAAATAAAATTGCTGTCACAAAGCTCCCCTAAGCAATCATTCCTTTCATATTCAGGATAGCGATAAAGTTGACCTATTGCTATTGAATTGAGCTGCTACTTTTTTTCCCAAACTGCAGAGATGGAAATTTAAAACCCAAGAGACATTGTGCATTCACTGGTGAGACCAATGGTAGCATTCATCCTTACTTATAAAGTAAGTGGTGTGAATATGACAACCCAGTGTATGAGTTTTGGAACAATTCTTTCCCTAATGACAAGACAATGCTTGGCACCTTTGGCTCTAAATAAACAGTTGTTGAATGAATGCATTGAGTAAATGTGGACTCAATACATGTGAATATGTGAGTAAATGATTGAATCTACAAGAAAGGACACAAAGGAAATCCTCACCATTTACCCAATGTGCCCACACAGGAGTGTTCATTAGAACTTGAATGCATGTACACTCATTCTGGCCTTTACCCTGACAAGGGTATTGAAATGAAAATAGCCCAGATAAATCTGACATGAAGAAAGCTATAAAACTCTTCCAAGTAGCTCAGTTTTCCAAAAACTTGCTTATTAATAAAAGGGTATAGGTGCTATATATGCTTCTTTCTTCTTACCTTCTTAAAACAGCTTTACTGGACTCTAATGGACATGCAGCAAGCTGCCCAGCTGCAGTGGTTAGGCAGGACTGTCAGTTGATGGCCTTTGGGATCTGCCTGGGAGCCTGGGGGAGCACATCTCGGGGGTAGGTCATGAAGCATGATCTTGGAGTCCATGCCTGATCCCTTACTTCTTGGTCTCTAGCTCTGCTCCCCTGTTCTGACTTGTAGCACCCATGAGCTAAGCATCTTTGTCTTATCTTCACATCCTGCTCTGACATTCTGCCTCGAGCCAAGTGGCCATGGACAGATTCCCTTTAAAAAGTTAGTCAGCAACAGGAAAGCTAACCAACACGCCAGGCATATAATACGTAATCTGACATTCTCATACAGGTGTACACTCACAGCACTGTCACTGACATTACTAACCAAACTTATCTATCTTCCATAGAATTTCCTCATCTGCAGACACCCACTGATCTATTTCTTGTCATAAAAGAGTTTGTAGTTTCTTTCACTCAGTGTAATTACCTTGCAATGCTCCAAAGTTGCATGTAACAATAGCTCATTTCTGTTTATCACTTTTTTAGTACTCAAATTCATGATATAGCACAATTGTCTATACGTTTTTAATAAAGCCAAAGAAATGCAGAAAGACTGAATCAGTGGTCATGATGGACTCCAAACTAGAATATGGGAGAAAACATGTAATTAAAAATTCTAAGGTGACTAAGCCCACTTTTGGAAAGAAATCATCTCTCTGGGCAATATCTGTTTGTGTACTTGGCAAGCTTCCAGCTTGGATTGTTTTGTCTTTATCTTTGCCTTGTTTAAGGGGTGGGAGTGAGGTCCTAACTAGACAATGGGCAATGGTAATAATTAATATCAAAAGATGTTATAAATCAAAGTAAGACAGCCACCCTTCAGAGCATAAGTCCCAAGGAAAACGTAAAAAAGCTGCAAATAATATGGTAAGATGTCCATATATATTTGGATTTCCTATCAACAAAGCTTAACAAAGTGAATTAGGGCATTTAACTCTTGAAATAAAGGAATTTCCCTGGAAAGAACAGGCAGTGTAACTTCTGGCAGTCTCTCTGTGTGGGCCACTGTTTAATGAGAACACTGTTGACTGTAGACATTAGAAGGCTACTCATGCTCAGCTTTGCCATTCCCTGTGGCAAGAGCAAAGGCACATAGTGACACTAACAGATAATGCAATTAAACAAGTAGCTAATAGTGGGAGAGAAACTGGACAGGAAGAAGTAGACTTGGCCATGTATGAATGATTCTGAAAAGCAATGTCAATATCTTCAAGTTTTAAATTTTATTTTGTATGAGTACATATTGCTATCCATGTTGATCACATTAATCAGAAGGAATTCATATTTGTCTATAATATCTCTTATTCTCTTTCCCCATTTCCCTCCCTTCAACCCTTCTTTCTATCCCCATTTACAAAAGCTTTGTTTCCATTTTTGCTTCCATTCTCTTTTCTTTTTGTTTCCCTTCCTTCCCCTCTCCCCTTGTCACCCCACATTTGAGCATGTCCTTGCTCCTTCCTGACATCTAGTCATCAAGCTACTTGTGCACCCTTTGTTTTCTCACACAAGAGAAACAACAAGACATGTAAACTTGTGTGTCCAATTATCTCACTGACGATTATGCACAATGGAGTATTATGCTGCCATAAAGAAATATAGACTTGAATCATTTGTAGGAAAATGGATACACTTGAAAGTTTCTATAGAGTCATTCGCATACTTCTAGCATTGCAAGTAATAAATCCATCCTGAAAGAACTCAGAGCTTTAAAAACTATCTTATATGATCTGAATAGAAAGTTAAAATAAAACTTTTGAATTACAGCATCAATGAAGACTAAATGGCAAATATTAACTATAGGAGCTAAGCAATAAGCTGATGGCTAACAAAAGTGAAAATAGATAAGTAATGCCTCTAAAGCTGTAATACATACACTTACATACAAATTCTCTTCAAAGTGGTTTATATAGTATGTCTGCTTCTGTGTGAGTGTGTGTGCACAGGTCTACACTGCATATAAGTAATTTCTACCTCCGTTTTATCACATTGTTTGCTCTAACACATCACGATTGGTATAAAAAATAATAAGGCTTAACAGTATGTTTTATCCTGTAGTTACCTCCTCCTTATAGCCTCACAAATTTTTGGTTTCAATCTGCTCTTTGACTTCTTGGATTTGAACTTCATTTTACCTTTTCTCCACTGTCCTGGAGGGGTTTCGAATTAGTTGGAAACACTGTCTCCTGCAGGAAACGTGTGTGTGTGTGTGCAGGTGCGGGTCAGGCGAAGCCAGCTAGCAGAGGCGTCAGAACGGAGGGCAGCAGGGAACTGAGCCCGGGCACAGACGGCACACGATCACTTAAATACTCACCTATACAATTCTAGGGGGGAAATGTTTGAAAGCGCAGATGTTTTCTTTTTCTAGAATTATCATTTGACAAAAGTCTCTCCGGTGCCTGGTAAATAGAATGGGTCTGTGCACCGTTTCGGGATTCAAATACTAAGCGTACTGTGTTTCAATGTAACACTTCTCCCCAAAAAAGAAAAAAAAAAAAATCATGTATCTCCTTTGATTTGTATTTTGTGTATACTTTTTTCTCTTCTAATAAATATTTTGAAAGTCAAATAAAGGAGTTGTTTATCTGAAATGACTGGTAACCCACTGTGAGAAGTTTGCCTATTCAAAATCAGTTTAGTACCAACAGTGTAGAGGTTGTGAGGAGGCTCAGATTCCCCAGGCCCAATTTGCAGCCTTGGTCTACCTCTATTATTTTTTCTATTTGGTTTGACTCAGCACGAAACAAGCCCTTGATGAATTTCAGATCAATCAAGTTATTTGGAAAGTTGTGTCAGGAGGAATATCTGATTTCTACTTGCCATTTTCTTTCAGTATAACTTTCCAACTTATGCAAAGGTATCTTCTGCACTATGGGTTACTGGCTTTACAATTTAGCATTAATTTTAAAGTGGAACACTATAACACTGCTTTCAACAGTCAGTATTATCTGGTATTATTTTTTTCATCTTTAAGTTCAAAAAATAGTAAGAAGTTGGCCCTACCTGGAGCTAATAACTAAAATTTCAATGCACTCTTACAGGATATAAATGTGTTGGTCTCCCTGAGAAAAATCAAACTAATTTAAGAACTTCCCACATATTGAGAACAGTCTGCAGAAATCTACCAGCTGCTTCTGGACGTAAGATAGGATCTCCTGCTTCAGTGCATGCAATGAATGCCAATTAAAACATTACATACCTTGAGGACATTAATATGAAGCAAAAGAAAATGACTGCTGGGAAGGTCAAAATACACTTGGCAAAAGAAAAGTAGTGTTCAATAAAGAATAGCCTACATTATCCTCTACCACAAACCATCAACTTCCTGAAAATTATTATATAAATATGAATAATAAGAGTTGGACCCCTTTCTAGCAGTTCTTCAAGGTACTATGATAGTCAATTTCTGAATTTGAGCAAAGTTTCTTGGAAAATAAACTCCATTTCCTATTCCTACTGGGGCAGTTAATCCAGGTGTCTTGGTTTCAGAAGGAAAGTAAGAACAGCAAAGGTTTAAGGGTGAGGAATGCTCTGTTCCTAGCCAGAGTAGGATTAGTTTATCATCTGCATAAAACTTTTAAATTGGTATTCTTAATACAAATTATATATGTATATGCTCAGTATACCTTGAAATAATTGTAAATTTAAATGATTCATGATAATATTATTTTTTTTTATGAACCCCACATCAGCCCTTGAACTTTTGTAAAATAACCACATATACTTAAGCAATCAGTTCTTTGTTACTACAGCTGAAAACACGGGTGGGCTATTTTTTTTTTAAGGTGAGCAAACACAGGCTGAAAAATGAACACCTCAGATGACTTCTGTTTGTTTCAGCCTCGAGTCCCTCAGGCTGTGTTCTTTTGGCCGCACATACCTGTTGATCAAGCTGCTTAACTGTAATTATTTCAGACAGCTTTTTGGCTCAAGGTATTATTTCATAGGCTTCATAAATCATACAAATTATTACCGCAATAGAAAACTATAATTACCCACAAACTCTGACATGCCAAAATGTGTATTAATTAGATAAGGTAATAAATACTTTACTACACATAGCTATAATCATTACCTCAAAAGTGACATATATACATAGTCTATCTTGATATTCTCAAGCAAATGATTCAATATAATGTTTAATTCATAACAGAATTGTTATCTAATTTGATTAGTTAATGCTTTTGTGAGATGTTTCAAATGTTAAAAATGATGTAGCATTGTTAAAAACTTAATGTTATGATCAAATGAGATCCTAACTATAATTTGCAGAGGAATTTCCTATTGGAGTACTTTCTAAAAGTGTATGCGTCTTCGTTCTAGACTTGGATTAACATAGGGAGTATAAAATATAATGTCACATTTACAATTTTGCTCATTCCATTTCTGCAATAGTTTGAAATGGTTTATTCATTGTTTAGAAAATGAGGAAAACCTCCATGCAGCAGAAGTAAGCATAATATTTCTAGATCTGTATATACTTTCTGTGTACTAAGGAAGCCTGAATTTTCAAGGTAGAGAGAAATTTTAAGAATTTTAATACACAAAGACTATATTGGAATAAAATGTTGTCATATAAATATTCAGTGTATAATCAAGGCATGATGAAAGTATACAGTGAAGGTATTAATTTTAAATAATAATTAGATTAAAAGACACAGTGCCATTAATCCCCTTGAAATTACTTGCTCTCACCTCAAATCCACTTTTCTGATCATTCTTTTTACTCTCTGAAGCTGTCTGGAAGTGTTTTTCAGGAGTGCCTTTATGAGGTATAATTTTTAAAAATACAAGGATGTACTCACTTTGGAAGCACACATATTTTAAAAATGATAGAGCAAATGTTGCTCCTGAGTGCCAACCAGCAGCATTACAGTGTGTCCCCACACACCTTACTAATCAGGCTTTGTGAGACTTCTGTCTCTTTCCCCAAGATGGCCATGAAAGGCTAATGTTCTGAATCGATTCAGGACACTAGATTAGAACCAACCTTACAATTGATATTTCAGGACTTTAAGAACTGCTTCAGGTAGTGGCAAGAATGGCAGGATAAGTATGTTCAAAATGAAGTGGTATACCTTAAGAAAAATTAAGGGCAATCTGTCTTACTCTAATAAATTTTCTTTAAAGTTAAACACCATTTTTTTTCAGTCAGACCTTGTGATCATTTTTACATGTTTCAAAATAGAAGTGTCTTCAGAACTGCAACATTGACAGAAGGCTATAACTACATTAAAGTCTCTACTACATTAATACTACTGTTCTAAAATGTTTCTATTTTCAAACAATTCAGTTCACAAAAGTATTCACAAATTTTGCTTCTGTTCGTAACTCCACATCCTGTGATAAACATGACCACAGCCATTGTCCCCACATGAACACAAATGTGGCCATCTTCAGCAAAATCATAAGACAAATTAAGTTCATAAACTGATTACTCCATTGAAAGCATGCCATGCCACTGCAATTTAACCTAAACTGTTCTTTCTCAACACAATCATCATTTGTACAGAAATATATTAGCAAAAATTGAATCTTGATTTTGTTGTTACAGACATTCTCTATAGCAATATCTATTCTTTGTTGAACTGATACATTTAATCCATTACGTTCAAGTAAAGTTTTTCAGGACAAAGTGTAATGAAAAATATTTAATTTTATGGAGGTGAGACATAATTCAATTTAACTATTGCTTAATTAAATTTATTCCAAAAATCATGAACACAGGTAATTTTCATTGAAATAGAGATATGCTCAAGGGATCTTTAATGTGAAAAAATGAAATAGAAGCTTTTTGCATTTCCCTGTTTAGATGATTATCTCTATGAATCATTTAAAAACGAATTTAAAGGCAATGAAATAATCTGTCTTCATCCTATCAATACTGGGACATTATTAGGGGCTGTCAATAAAAGGGAAATTATGTTATAAATAGCACATTGATATTCTACTGTAATATATTCCCCCAAATTTCAAATGTCATTCTCATGGAGAAAGTTCCAGTCAAATATCTGTGCAGCAATTTCCCCATGTCTATTTTACTTCTCAGAGGTGAATCTAACATATGTCATAAACCTAAAAAAAATGTGGCCTTCTTTTTTTATGTGTTTGGTACAAGGGTTTCACTAAACAGCTCAGACTCATAGTGAACCTCCTGTTTCAGCCTCCCTAGCACTGGGATTACAAGCGTGTGCCATCATGCCTAGTCTCAGTGGCCAGCTCAGCATGCCCGGGGTGGAGCTGGCACAGCAAATGGCACCAGGGATCAAACCCCAGCCCCTGTGTTTGCCAAAGCAGGCATTTAGTCTGCTGAGGTATCTCACCAGGCCAAATCCAACAAATATGAACAGTATCACTTGCATGAGCAAACCAAAGTCATTCTGGAGTTGAGGAGTTAATTAAATTATATTGTGCTTTATCTAATGATGTCACCACTCTACAAGCATAAGTGAGGACATGCAAGCAGTTCAAAGATGCTGCTAATTCAAATAGTGCTAAGTGGTACTAAAGAAAGGACAGAAAACAATCAAGAGAGAACATTTAAAGAAAATTTTCTGTAAATACTCAAAAACTAGCTGATATTTTTTGTTAAAATATCCTTATTACACCACAGAAATTGCAAGAATTAGAACAAAATAATCAAAAGTAAATATTTTGTATCATACAAGTGCTAAAAAAATCATAAATAGATAAAGCAAATGATCAAAATTTATTTCAAAATAAATTTTCGTTTATTTTTGAAAATATAATAGAAGAATGGTGAGCCATGAAACAATTCAAAGGTAGGATTTCTCTGTTTAGAGCATCATGTGGTAATTACCATGGTATCTGTAGTAAACAGGCACAATCTACAAGACATCCCTTTAGGGGAAGACATCATCATTATGGTCATAGATCAAATTAAATTAGTTACAACAACCTTCTTACTGAAAACAGAAATGATGCTGCATTTCTTAATATTTTCCTTTTTAGCACCATCAAGTTATGAAATCACCAGGATAATATCATTGAGCAGTAAACCTGAGCAGAAAGTAGTAAGTATCACAGTGTGGGCTTGTGTTCATATATATCAGAATAAGAGAGACACAAACAAAATCTCTAAACGTATCCAATATTTGAGTCTAATAGAAAGCATCCTCATACTATTTTAAATTGGGTCATGGAAAAGCTACATCTTTGCAGGAAATACAAAATACAAAGCAGAAACAAGCTATGTTCCTAAGTTCTGGGGAACTACAAATCTTACAATTGAGAATAGTATTTTTTTATTAATCTTTTTCAAACACAAATAGCAATGAGACAATTTCAAAACCGATTGGCAGGACAGTTTCAATAATTAATATATTACATATTGCTGTCTTTGTAGCAGTTATTCATAGTAGCAAGATGCAGACATGATATCCTGTCCAAATACTATTAGGGGGCCAGGGAGATGGCTCAGTGGAATAAGTGCTTCCCTGTCAAGTGCAAGGGCCTGAGTTCAATACCCAGTTCTTAAAAAAAAATAGTTAGTACAAATCTTTCTTCTCATTGAATTGAGAGAAGGTAGCTGTATACCTATCTTATTTTTTATATACAGATACAAATTGGTCCTTCCTTCATATTCCCTTTTTTTGTTTAGTTTTGTTAGAGATGGATATTCCATTGCCATTTACATATTGTAGGTGCATGAAGTCAGCAAAATAATCCAATATAGTCCAG
>NDGM011022863.1:0-11977 GCA_002564305.1 Octomys mimax
GAGCCTGACTGCTTTGTTTCAGCAGGCACTTAAACACCTGAGCTAATGGGCAGGCCCCCTGTGCTGTTATATACATGAGTCCTGTGCATGTATTCTTTGAGGTCAGGGGCTATGTCACATCTGGACACTGATGATCATTGAGATTCCCAATAGAACTTAGAAAAATCATGTGGAAACTCACTAATTCTTATTGTGTTGCAGTATACTGAAATGTATTAGTGTCCCTCTGCAGCTTTAATTACAAAAAGAGAGTGGGTATGAAAGCAACTAACAGGGTTAGGATTTCCACATGTCCTTTAGTAATTCTCAATGTTTGGAAAATTAGTGACTGAACCCAGATGTAACCTTTGGTTTGCTATGAGTAAAGTGCATTTCTCTTAGCCGTATCTCCAGTGACAGAGTGGTAGCCATATAATAGGATGAGGAAGGGCTAAAAATTTAGCTAAGGAAGAATTAATTCTCTCATAATGATAATGTTGGTAGTAGTACATGCAAGTAAATATTCTCAAGGCTGAACCAAAAGTGTGGAGCACCATACTTGGCTCTTAGATGAAAACTTTATATCCAAACCTATGAGGAAACTCCCCCACAGCTAATTTCATTAAAACCAAGTAGACTGCCCTTTGTATTGAAACTTTAATGATGCTGCACTTTGTATCTGTTTCATACTTAAAAAGCTATTACAATAAACTTGGAAACAACAGTGATGAAGTTTTAAGTATATTTGGGGATGGGTTGCATTTATTAACAGTAAATAAGAATGGCTGTTCTATTAATGCCACTGATTTATAACTTGGAAAATAAAGCATCTCAGCATCATTACTAGTGTATGTGATTATTGATCTGCTATAAACAGCAATTTGGAATAAACATGTAAATGTATAAGCTATACCTTAGAAACTGATTGCATCACATATAGTTTTAGCAGTTCATTTCTCGGTGATCATAGGGAATCTGCCAATCTCTCCCAATTCCCTACTTGTTAAAGAAAAACCCTTAGCAGCAATGTCATGAGTAAAGCCCTGGACTCTGAACTCTCTGTCTTCTTTGCATATTTTTGCTGCCTTTTAGTGCTGTACTGTACAAATAGTTAAGAATATGTAGTATGGTTTCAGAATCATGATTTTCTACCCTGTTAAAACCTTGGGAGGGAGAGTCTCCCCTCTGCAGGGCTAACAGTGAAATAGAGTTCCAGCAAATTCTTGTCAACATGGATACTTGCCATCCTAGCTCTTAGAAAGTTTGACAGCTCTCACAAGCTTGTGGCCTAATTAGATAAGTAAGCTGAAATCTGCACAGTAGCCCAACTTTGGAAGAGGAATTACCATGGAGTGTTGTGGCCAAGAGCCGTCTTGAGAAGAGACCTGCATTCTGAATTTCTGCTGTTTGGGTGGTAAGGAGACCCTGAGCATTTCCGTCTGTGGGACTCCGCAGACATGCAGGAGCACCAGCTCAAGGATAGCTGCCTTAGGAACCAGCGTGGTTCAGTAGAGTGACTCAGCACAAATATGCCAAAGGACTCCTGTCGTCGATTAACTACTGGTCAGCTTGGAAAGCCCAGCTGAACTGAGTTGGCATGGTGCTGGGTGTGGAGGGCCTGCCTGAGGGTTGTCTCCAGTAGCGTAAAGGGAGGAACTGGAAAGGAAGATGGGGTGCTGTTGAGTCTCTGGGGAAGCTTATCACACTGTCTTTCCTGGTATGAGCTCACCTGTTCTCATCGTCAGAGGAGCTCAGAGCCTTGCTGTCACTGAGGATAGCTATGGTTCTCTTTAGACAAGCTCTGGTTCTTACCTTGTGTGTCATTCCTGGCTCCAGTGCAGATCCCTCAGCCTGCTGGCGCAGATCCTTCAACCCACTGGCACAGACTGTAGCTTGCATTACTGATCTTTCGGCCTTCCCAGTGCAGATCCTTGATATAGACTTGCATGAGGCATTGTTGTAGACTCTAGGCCTACACTGTAAACATGTTGTAGACTAGTTGGACTCATGGAGGACATTGCCACAGGCTTTAGTCTTCAGCTAGAATCATGCAGGGCATTGTTGTGAGATCTAGGGCCTCAACTGTATTCTTTGGGTCTCTAGGATATAGGCAGATCTCCTGTACTCTTTTACACTTGACTATTTGAGGAAATACTATAAAACAATCCTATAAAGTATGTGTCTGTATTTCTTCCCTTGCAAGTGACGACTATAGCAGCCCTGCATTGTAAGCAGTGGATGTTGCCACATGGAGAGGAACAGAGAGCCTCAAGAGCTAGGGAACTGGGGAGGCTGCTTCTGGGGCAAAGAGAATGGCCAGGATGGAGGCAGGTACCTGCTACACTCCTGTGCTCCTCCCCTACAGCACATGGGCAAGCACCTGACACTAATAAGAGGGGGAAAGAATTCTGTGGTTACCGCTCCCTCACCCCACATGCACAGTGTGGTGGTTTGTGCAGAGCCTCAGGTCAGATTTTGGCCCTGCCTACAGAGTACATAATGTTGGCAGAAGGAGGCCCAGAAAGAAAGCCTGACCAGCATCACCCACTTTTCAGTCTCACTCTGTTCCTTTGAGCACCTCAAAGGACAGGATTTTACTGAGTTTGTGGCACAACTCACACGTTGTAGAGCTATAGTAGGCATTGTAGCAAAAAAAAAAAAAAAGTGGAGGGGCAATTCTGTTGCCCTGTTAATGAGTGTGTGTCTGAGTGACTTGGGGTAACTGGAGTCTCGTTCCTGGGTAGGCATGCCCAGGGCAGCAGCATTAGGAACATACAAGTCTTGCTACCACTGCCTGTGAAGGTCCTCATCGTCAGTTGTGCCTGCATCCTGGCTGATCACCCGTTATTGACAATGGGTAGAAGTGCCCCAGAATGCAGGGCCGGTGAGACAGCTCAGCAGACTAAGCACCTGCTTAGGCAAGTGCAGGGACCAGGATTCGAGCCCCGTACCACATGCCATGCTGGCCCCATGCTGAGCCGGCAACTGAGTCCAGACATGGTGGCTCACACCTGTAATCCCAGTGCTGGGGAAGTTGGAAGCAGGAAGATTACTATGAGTCCGACCTGGGTAGTGAAACTCTGTACAAAAAAAAGAAAGGAAAGAGCGAGCCCCAGAATGGGTGCTCTGATTCCTGCCTCTGCCTCTTCCCATCATGCACTTGGATCAGCACCACTGTCCGTCAGGACAGGTGCTTCAGGCCTGTCAACATCACTGGTGCAGCCACTGCCAGAGCCTCTTACAAGTAACAACCAATATCAGCCATGCCAGAAGAAAACTCTTATCACCTGATTGGGGCCAACACTCCCATTGTGGGAGTAGACACAGGTGGTGCATCTCACATACTCTGCACCACTTGAACTGCTAAAGTATTGTATACTTTTCTGTGACCCAAGAGACAATGGGTTATTCTGACTCCAGGTCAGAGCACACTGTACTCAAGCTCACTAATTTCAACCAGAAAATCCCCAGAGGGATTACACCACAGTGCCCCAAATTCAGTGTTGCATTTAAACTGATACCCCAAGACATCTTTAGAAGAAAGCTGTTTGCTAAGAAGGCCATTCCATAAAAGTAGTAGAGAGATCTTTTCCACCAGGCATGCGAACCTCAATGTAGGAACTCTGGAGATATGAAAAACAAGGTGGTATGACATCTCCTAAAGATTGTAATTTTCTAGTAACAGATGTCAAAGATAGGGAAATGGATGAAATGCCTGGAAAAGAATTGTTTAAAGATACTTGGTGAAACTAGATAAACATAAAATAGAAAGAGAAATGCGATCTATAGGAGTAAAGAGATAGAAAGTTTGAAAAACAACCAAACAGAAATTTTGGAATTGGGCTCAGTGATCAGTCAAGTAAAAACACCCCTCCTTTGAAAGCCTCAAAAATGCACTAGCTCAAGTGGAAGAAAGAATATAAGAGTTTGAAATCAATCTTTCAAAGTGCACTTTTGAAAGTAAAAGATAAGAATGAGGAAAACATTCATCATCGAACATCCATGTCATTGGCAGATCAGAAGGGGAGGAAATAGAGTAAGAGAATAAGAAACATAGTCAATGACATAGTAGGAGAAAAGTTCCTGGTCTTGGAGAAAACATGGAAATAAGTACAAGATGGCTATAAGACTAAGTAGCTAGGACCATAAAATATCTTCACCAAAATATATAGTTCTCAAAAAGACAAGACAATAAAAGACCTTTTAAATCTGCAAGAGAAAAACTTTGTCAAGTTTAAAGGCAGCTGTCACATTAGACCATGCCAGGAGAGCAAGGAGTGACATTTCTATTTCTGAAAAAACTAAAACAAAAAGAACTACCAACCAAGATTACCATGTCCTTGGCACTCTGGGCCAAGCAATGAGATCTTTCAGATAGCATTAAAATAAAGACCTTCAGCATAAGTACAAGTTGGGGAAATGTATTATGTCCGACCAGTTTATTGGAGATGCTTAAAGGAGTCCTATATCTAGAAATGGAAGAATCTAGTGACGGTCATGATAGCATCTGTGAATATAAGTCCCAGTGGAAGAGTAGATACACAAAGGAAAAATAGAAAAAAATCAAGCATTATCAATACAGCAAGCCATCAAACCACAAAGATGAATGAGAACACAGCAAAGAATATTCAAAACAACGTTAAAAAATCAACAGAATGAAAGCTGTAAATCCATACCTTTCAGTGTTGACTCTGAGTGTAAACAGGCTTCATTCTCCCATTCAAAGATACAGATTGCCTAAGTATATTAAAGACGAGACCCAACAGTATACTGCCTATAACAAACTTAAGATTGATTGCACACATGTATGTGGTAATCTGAACAACTACTTTAAAGATAACAATATGCAATGTAACAACCATTCTTAATTTCCTATCATCTTGTTTTTATAAGAATATTTTATTTTCTTTTAAAATAAAAAATGATAGTCCAAGCAAGTAGAATTCCAAAGAGGGAAGATATTACTTAAATGTAAAAACTAGAATTTAAGAGAAAAATAGGACAACACTGCTTTGAGCAAGGATCCATTCACCAACAAGATCAAAAGATTATAAATTTATATGCACACAGTATGAGAGTGACCAATTTTATAAGACAAACACTACTAGATTCCATCAGCACTATGCCAAGCACTTTTGCTCCTGCCACCCCCTGCCAACTGGCATTTGTTGGCCATCCACTATGGCCTGCTGGCCACAAAGCCTGCCTGGGCTTACCAGTGTGCTGTCCACGGAGCCTCAGGCTGAAATACAGAGCCACACAAAGCCAGAGGACACCGAGAAGAGCAAGTGTGCCAACCATAGGCCCGAGAGCTCGACTCGAGATGCTCAGGTTGAGTGAGTCAGTTGAAAGTGAAATGAGGACCAGAATTAAGAAAGAATTAATTCTACAAGATGTAGGAGGAAATTCCTCGGAAGTGACTTTGTAAGGAAGGAGAAGTCTTCGTGAGGAAGTTCTGAGTCAAAGGAGTTGGTACGTGGAGGCAGATCAGAGTGTTCTCACGAGATGACACAGGCTGACCAGCCTCAGCAAGGACATCGTTGCCTACAATCCCTACATTAAAGAAGGCTCTAGGCACCTGTGGCAGTATGCCATCCACTGTAGGACCCCCAACAAATGTAAGTGCACTTAGCAGTCCTGGGACCAGCAGATCAAGCATCCCATTTTTGGGATGCCCTAGCTGAAGGTGTGATTAGCAAGAAATACACCCTGTGGAGCAGTTCTGAGTCCCAGGTAAGTTGGGTGGGTACACTGGCACACCCACCAAAGTCAGGCACACAGACTACTCAGAGGAAGATGAATTTGATGGGGAAGCCTGTTTAACTGAACCTCCAAGAACCTTCTCAGCCATGAGCTAACTTCCACCTGGCAGCCACTGACAGAAACAGTTCCTCCACCTGGCTGGCCCCAGGAGGTCAAACAGATGTCACGCATGTAGTATGTGCAATGGTGTGCCTGTTAATAACGAGTTGTTATTCTTGCTTTATTTGTACAGTATGTGTTCTGCATGTTTTAATTTTTTTTTTTTTTTGCATTTTTTTTTTAGGGAAACTTCTACAGGGTGTTCAGGGTCTCACTACTAGATCAGACTCAGTGATCCCCCTGTTTACAGCCTCCTAAGAGCTGAGATTATAGGCATGTGCCACCATGCCCAATCTCAATTGCCATCTCAGCACGCCCCGGGGGCGGGGCTGGCATGGCAGGCCCGGGGATTGAACCCTCAGCCCCTGTACCTTCTTGCAGATACTTTAATCCACTGAGCTATTTGGCTGGCCCTTCATGTTTTAAATTGTAAGCACCACTTAATCTGAAGTAGGTTGAACCTGAAGGAATCTTAAACACACTTGGCTAATGCCCACCACACTTCTTGCTCCTGATTAAGCTACCAAGCGTGTTTTATCTCTTAGTGCTGGTCAGAGAGGTTGTGACTTAACCACTGACTCGGGGGACCAGTGTGGCATTGGCTTTCTCCACAGGCATCTGACAGAGTAGTCTCAGAAGCAGATAGCTCAGGTGACTTTTTAAAACTCACTTTCTGATTTTTTATGAATATGTCACCTTGAAAGTCAAAGGCGTTAGACTTTTTATATAAGTCATACAGTTTTAATTTGGTACTTGTAGTTAGCCCAGTTAGGATCTTAACTTGCAGTATTCTAGAGACTTAAGAGAAGAGAGATTCAGAAAGAACATTTTTAACAGCCAGTTCACCCTGCAAAATGGCTGTGCGGGACGGGTACACAGATGTTCTATTCAGATACTCATCGTAAACGTGTTAAGACTTACATTTCTGTTGCTTTTGTATGGAATGATACTACAAAAACAAAAAGAAACCTTAAAAAAACACTATTAAAACTAAAGCAAGAGGCGGACTCCGATGTAACAATTGGGGTTCCCTCTGGATTTCATCTGGATAAAAGAAAAATCCGCGCTAAACTGCTCTGGGTCGAGCAGCCTCAGCAAACATTAGTGAGCACTCCATCCAGCAGCTGCAGGAGTCACCCTCTTCCGTCAGCATGTGGAACTTTTTCTCTAAAATGAAACATACTGTACGGCAGGCTCCAAAGTAAGTCTTAGGAAATTCAAAAGAACTGAAATAATATTCTGTATCTTTTCAGATTAGAGTAGAATTAAATGAGAAATCAACTACAGTATAAACCTCATAAATTCTACAAATATAAAACAGTACTAAGGGTTAAACTCATAGCAGTGAATCCTGTATCCAAAAAAAGACAAAATCTCAAAGAAACAGTCTAATGATGCATGCCAAGGGCTTAGAAAAGCAAGAACAAACCCCAAGTTAGAAGGAAAGAAATAATAAAGATTATAGTAGAAATAAAGTCTAAAGGAACAATACAAAAAATAAATGAAATAAAGAATTGGTTCTTTAAAAAAGTAAACTTTAGCTAGCAAAAGAGAGAAAGTGAGATTGAGATTTTTAATATAAATTTAGAGAGATGGCCAGATAGCTCAGTGGACTAAAGCACTTGCTTAGGCAGGTGCAGTGACTAGGGTTCGATCCCCGGCGTGCCATGCAGGCCCCACCCCTGGGGCTCGCTAAAACGCGATTCAGACTGGCCATGGTGGCACACACTTGTAATCCCGGCACATGGGAGGCTGAAAGCAGGAGGATCACTACGAGTCTGGTGTGTGTAGTGAGACTCTGTAGACTCTGTACTAAATACATTTTTAAAAAATAGAGATAAAAAAGGAGATATAAGAACTGATACCCAAAAATATGAAGTCTCACTAGGGATTATTTTGAAAAAGTATATACTAAAATTTTGAAAAACGTAGAGAAATGGGCTAGTTCTTTAGCATATATGACCTATCAAAATTGAACA
Organism: Octomys mimax; assembly: GCA_002564305.1. Taxonomy (NCBI): domain Eukaryota; kingdom Metazoa; phylum Chordata; class Mammalia; order Rodentia; family Octodontidae; genus Octomys; species Octomys mimax. Next base: position 7,821 of record NDGM011022863.1, read on the forward strand.
AAGGGGCCTGCCCTTAGCTCAGTTGTTTAAGCACCTGCTCATGCAAAGGCAGGCAAGAGCAGGATACTGTGGTTCAATCCCTAGCTCCACCTGCCTTACCAGACCTGCCCTTCGGGCAGCCCAAACTACCAAAAAAACAAAACAAAACAAAACAAAACAAAAACAAAAACCCAAATCATCCAATAGCAACTATGCAAATAATGATAGTTTGGCATCCTTTTTCCTGTACATACCTCTTTATTTCCACCTCTTGCCTGATTGTATGGCTAAGGTTTTGAGTACTATATTAAACAAGAGTGTGAGAGTGGTGTCTTGGTCTTGTCCCTGATTTCAGAGTGTGAGGGGTTTTTTTAAAATGCATTTGGTACCAGGTCTCACTACGCAGCTCAGACTCATAGTGATCCTTCTGTTTTCAGCCTCCCCAGTGCTGGGATTACAGGAGTGCACCACCATGCCCAGTCTTGGAGGCTGGCTCAGCATGCCCAGGGGTGGGGCCAGCGTAGCATGTGGTGCCAGGGATCCAATCCAGGTCCCTGCACTTGCCTAAGCAGGCATTTAATCCTCTGAGCTGTCTTGCCTGCCCTTATTCCTGATTTTAGAGGGAAAGCTTTTTTAGCTTTCCCCCTCATTTACTATGATGTTGACAGTAGGCTTCTCATAAATACCTTTTTTCTGATTGAAACAAGGTCCTTCTATACCTATTTTTTCAGGTAGGGGTGTGTGTGTGTGTGTCTTACATTCATTAAAAAGGTTGGCCTGCATCTTTTAATTGGGTCCTTGTCTGGACATGCATGTCTGTCCCATCACGTGGCTTATACCATTGCTGGTACAAATGGATCTAATCATTTTAATGGCCTTATTACTAATACAGTTCAATCAGCCATCCAGCAACAAGACAAGCTGGGACGTGTCAGCTTGAATCACTGGCGATATGTACATGACTAAGTCATTAAGTGACTTGTACCACTGGTGGTCCAGGTCTAATCACTTTTATCAGTCTTTTTGCTGATAAATCTAATTTTTAAAGTCGACAAATGGATCGAATGTAGTTAACTACTTGAATTCAAATAATTACTGCCTAAATGTAGATATTAATATAACTCATACCAATTGAAACTTTTAATGATTAAATTTACTTTTCATTAAAAAACATTCATATATATGAATATTTTATCAATAATCAATTCTCCAAATTTAATGGAAATCTTACCAGTACCCTTTGCTGGCATATATAATATACATTTACAACTGCTATACCAAGAATTATCTTTATTATAATTTTTCATACCATTTTAATGTTTTTCTTAATAAACTATAATATACTGACATCTGTTCCGCTAAATCAGCATCTTTTTTTGCATTATTATAATCAGATACCACCTTCCGGATGGTATGAACCACGCAGTGGGACAGTCATGCATGTGGCACCAGTGGTAAAAGCCAGCAAGAATGATCAACTTCATATCAAAGCTGACTAACAGAGAGACAAACAAATCATGGCCCATCGTGCAAGTGTTCACTCAGAACCTCCCAGCAGTAAGGCACTGAATGCATGACGGCCCTGTCGTGAACGCTCGTGCTAGCGTCCCGGAAGGACTGGCAGGAGTCCTTCCCTTTCAATCTCATTTACGTGTTTGGAGAGTGTTGGTGTGTGCTGCCCTGCCTGCAGTACTGGTGCAGTTCTTGGTGATTCCGTCAGGTCCTGGGCTTTGCACAGCGGGAATTGTTTCTTACTGCTTCAGTTTCCTTCTCTGTTACTGGAGTATTCCCAGTTGTTATATCTGTTGGCTCAGTTTCAGATGAAGCTAGCAATCTATCCATTTCTTCTGGATTCTCCAGCCTATCAGGGTTTAAGTTTTTAAGTAATTACTAATAATCTGCATTTTGATAGCATTGGTTGTGATTTCACAATTTTATATTTTACTTGTTTTTGTTTTGTTTTGTTTTGTTTTTGTTTGTTTGTTTTGGCAGAACCAGGGATTGCACTCAGGCCTGGCAAGCACTTATTCTCCTGAGCCATCTCCCCGGCCCCTTATATTTTACTTGTAATTTCTTTGATATGCATCTTGTCTTTACTCTTTTGTTAAAATTAGCTGGCATGGCGGTGCACACCTGTAATCCCAACACTCGGGAGCCTAAGGCAAGTGGTTCATTGTGAGTTCAGGATCAACCTAGGCTACAAGTTGAGCTCAAAGCCAGCCTGAACTATATAACAAGACCCTGTCTCAAAATGAAAAAAAAAAAAAAAATTGGCTAGGAGTTAGTCTGTTCTTTCACAGAATCAACCCTTTAATTCACTGAATCTTTGTATTTTTTAAGTCTCAATGTCATTAATTTCTGCTCAGATCTTTATAATTTACTATCTAACTTTGAATTTGAATTTTTTTGCATTTTCTACAACCTTGAGTTGTGTTATTAGGTTATTTGGGATCATTCTGGGCTTTTGTTTGATTGTTTCTTTTGGTTTTTTGGTACCAGTAATGGAACTCAGGACCTTGTGCTTGCCAGGCAGGCACTTACGCTGCTGAGCTGCATCCCCAGGCCCAAGGGATCACTGTTTCTCCAATGTGAGATCGTTTCTGTGTGCCCCATAGATTCTGGTGTGCTGTATGGTTATTACATGATTCGAGTAACTGTAATTTCATCCTTGATTTTTTTTCTGTGGCCCTTGGGTTATTCAAGATTGTAAAGTGTAATATCCATTTATTTGTACATATTTTGGTGGTTTCTCTTGACATTAATTTCTAGTTTCATTGTACTATGATATACATGTAAAATGGACTAATATGTGCTCTGTTTTGGAGAAAGTTCTATATGTTGCTAAAAAGGATGTGTATTTTGTTGTTGTGTAAGACGCTCTTTGGCTATCTGCTAGTACATTTCTTCAAAGGACTGTCACAACTCTGATATTTCTTTGTTGATTTTTTTGGTCCAGTTTTTCTCTTTGTGATAGTAGGGTATTGAGGTCCCTAATTTAGGTGTTTTGATGTTTATACAATCTTTTATGTCCAGCATTGTTTGATTTATCGTGTTGGGCATGCCAGTGTTCAGTGCATATGTATTTATAATTGTTCCTGCTTCCTGCTGAGTTGTCACCTTACCCACTATGTAGTGGCTGTCTTTGCCTCTAGTGACTAGTTTTGTCTTGAAGTCCCCTGTGTCCGGAAATGCAGTTGTTACTCCTGCTTGTTTTGGGGCTCTCACTGCATAGAATATCATTTTCCATTCTTTGATTTTCAGTGTTTAAATTTCTTTTTTTGACTAAATGTTTCATATATATGAAATATATGTGTGTGTATATATATGTATTATGTCTCATTTATATCATGCCATTAGATTTTGTTTCTTTATTCCTGCTGCCAGTCAGTGTCTTTTGATTAGCAAGTTAAGACATTTACATTGAGAGTTCTATTACTGAAAGGTATGGGTTAATTCCTGTCATTGCATTATTTTCCTTTGTCTGATTCCTTCCTCCCCAGCCTGGCCCCTTACTTTGGTTAGCTGTTCACCCTGCCTGGCACATTCATTCCGTTAGTCATTTTGGTCTTGTTGGCTTCGTTGTGTCTTTCGAGGACATCCTGAGAATGTTTTGGGGTCCTGGTTTGGTGGTTGTGAATTTCTTAATGTGTTCTTATTTTTTCAGCAATTTTGAAAGGTAATTTTGCAAGATATATCAGTCTGGTTTGGAAATTTTAAGGCTTGAAACTCTATGCAAAGCTCTTCTGGTCTTTAAGGTTTGTTTTGTAATTTTGCTGGATTTGCCTTTATATGGTAAGTGACTTACTGCTTTTCTCCAGCGTCTTCTAAGATTCTGTCCTTATATTGGATTTTCTGAATTTTGAGTATGTCGTTTCTTGAAGTTCGTTTCTGATCATAGATGTTTGGAGTTCTACATAACTTGCTAAACTGCATGGTGAGTTCTTTCTCTATACTTGGGAACATTCTGCCATTATTTATTTAAACACGGTTTCTGTGCTATTTGTGCTGTCTTTTGATTTTTAACTACTTCTGATTAGTCTTTGTATCATCTAGCAGCTGTTGGGTCTATTTTCCAAATCTCTTATTTTTAGGACATTTTGGGGTATTGATAGGTCCGTCACTCATTGCACATTGATCACTTCTGTTTCCTACACTTGCAGTGGATTTTTTTTTTTTTT
>NDGM011022873.1:0-10762 GCA_002564305.1 Octomys mimax
ATACTAAAATTGGAACGATACAGAGAAGATTAGCATGGCCCCTGTGCAAGGATGACACACAAACTCATGAAGCATTCCATATTAAAAAAAAAAAAAAGCTGTACCACTTAGCTAAGAGGAGAGAACAGACTTTACTGCAAAGTATTGGAGCTCAGTTAGAAAGTAGTGGGGAGTAAGTAGTGGTGAGGCTGTTAGCCAAGTGGGTCCTATAAACTCTTGCAAGCCAGAAAGTTATGCCTTGTGGTTCCCCAGCCCCTTCCTTGTTTTTTTGTAGGGTACTAGAAGCCTTTTCTCCTCACTCCCTCTCTTTTTTTGCTTGCAACTCAGCATCTGAAATACTTTATTTTTAGGACCTGGGAGTATAGGTCAGTGCTAGAGTGCTTCCCTAACATGATGTCCTGGATTTGATCCTCAGTACCAGCTAATCAGTCAGTCAATCAATCGATCAGTCAAATAAAATATCAAACATATATACATCCACTTTTTCCCCTAAGTTTGTGTCATTTCCTCCTTCTTCCAAACCTATTTTTTCTTTTTATTTTCTTTTTCTACTGTTAACTTTCTACCATAGGAGAATCTTTTTCTTCTTCTTCCTGATCTTATTTTATACTTTCTATTCCAACCTCTCCCGGATTATCCCTTTGGAAAATAGAGCCAGAGTCTAGCTAAGCAATTCGAGAAGTAGCTTGAAGTTTGCTCTGCTTTTCCAGTAAAGAGTATTACTTAATACATATGAAGTGGTTCCAGGAACTTGAACCTTGTGGGGCATGGGGGATTGCCCCTTCTAGAGCTCACTCGTTTACAGATTTGGAATTTCCTGTCTTCTGTGCTTTATGGTTATAGTCTAGATGAGGAAGACAGAGATAGCCTAATGTCTACTTTCGACTTTTGCACATTATTCATTAAGCAAACAAACCTTATGGGCTATTAAGCCTCATTAAAACCTCTCATTTCTTCCTGTCCCAAACATCCTGTGCATTCACTGCCACTGCTCTATATGAGATTAGAGAGAAAGATGGTAGTGGTCTCTGAGACTGAGACATCTGGTCTGGGTTACCTAAACAGGTTTTTCAATAACAGATCTTTTCCTGCCCCATTGAAATGTGACATAACCCCCCATTTACAGCAGGTCTCAGTGCTGTTTTCTGTGTCCCATCTCCATCTCCTTACCATCCCCTCAGTGTTTGCCCAGACTTCAGGGGCCAGACAGTGAAAGTTTCTGCTCTGTGTCACAAGGAAGGAACAGGCTCAAAGGGGGAGCGAGGCCAGTAGAGAATCACATCATGTGCAGTAGTGCTGTGGCTCAACCACCAGCCCATGACTCCCCAGTTCAGTGTTCTCTCCCTCAGCAGCAGTTGCTTTCTTGGAAGTTGTTTAGCCTCTGCCTCGGGTGTTTGTCAAAGCCTGGTGTCCAAGGCTTCAGTTGATCTCCATGCTCCCATCACCTGGGTTCGGCCCTGGCTCTGCCACTTCCCATGCCTTGAGCAAGGGACTGAAGCTCTTCAGACCTCACTTGCCTCTGAGTAGGAAGGGCAGGGGGCTGGTATCTGCCTCATAGGGTGCTAGAGCACCTGGCAAGTGATAATCCTTTAGTAAATATTAGCAGTTACTGCTAGGATTTGCGTCTTTCCTGTCCACCCTCTGTTGTTCCTCCCTGGCACCAGACTGATGAATTCTTTACCACTTTCTCTGCCTTCTGCTTCACCCAGTTTCAGTACCAATATCAGGACCCTTCTTCCCATTTGTAGTGGCATTCATGGAGTCAAAGGGTACTGGCTGAGCCAGATCAGAAAGCTCAGAGGACTGAGACACAAATGTCTTCAGAGGAGGCTTATCTCTCAAGCCACACATACAGGAGTGAATTTTGTAAGCTTTATGGCTTATATTTCTGTGCATAGGAAGATGTTAATTCATCTTGTTTGGTGTGGGACCCTCCAAACACCATGAAAGTGATCTCAAAGTAAGTATTGCAGGGGGGGTGAGAGGGCCTTTACCAGTCAGGATGGGTAAGAGCAAGCTGGGTTTTGGTCTTCAGGGTCTCCACCCCTTCTGCTTTAGCAGGAGAACTCATTTGGGTCCCAGCACATTCTGCTTTTGGAGCCAAGGGTCTGTTCTGAAACACGGGCATCTTACCTTAAGTTTCCCTTAGGTCTTAGTCTGGAGGTGGATGTCAAGTACTAACAGGGAATGCGTACTGTACTCCCTCATAGTTGGTGAGCAGGGAGTATACATTGTACTGTCTCATAGTAGTCAGGAATGGAAGCCATCAAACCCAAAGTTAAAGGAAGGCAGGTTGTCACCTGTTAGCACTAGCCCAGAAAAAGAAATGCAGGTATAGTATTAACCATCATAAAAATTACAGGATGAGTAAGGAATGCAACCACAGTTGGCCAAGTAGGTATGTCATAGCCATGACAGCCCTTTGCTGCAGAGATCCCAGTTCTGTCGATGTACCTACTGGTCTCCTTACTCAGCTGTCCAAGTTCTTTCTAGTTCTCATGACAGCACTCCCTCTTTTTAAATCCCTTAACATTTCACCAGCCAAGGGGCTAAATGATCTGAAGGCCGACTTGGCATCTGAACATTGTGCCTGGCCCTGATCTACCTGCAGCCACTTCCTTCTCTTCCCCCTTCACACAGTGTGTGCCACAGCCACACTGACCCTTTATCTCCACCCAGATACTTGTCCTCCTCTTCTCCTCCCCTTGCTTATGCTGTTCTCTGTCTGTCTGCCTCCCTCAGTAACTGGACATCTTTTAATTCCCACCATGTGCAACCATACCTCATTAGTGCTGTGGCCTGGTGCTGATCACTCCCTGGCTGTAGCTCCCAGGCCACTCGGCACTTTCTAGCAAGGGCTGCATATCTGTGCTTGTCCTGACCAAGTCTCCACTGGACCATGCAGCTCATCCACAGTACAGTGCAGACTTGGTCAGGATTTTGAACACGCAGTGTCTTTCTGTGACTTCTGTCCATTTAATTTTACCCACTGTCAGGACCTCTCACTCCCAGGCCTCTGGCTGGGTCTGTACCTCTTGAAAATGAAGCCTTTTCCAGATCATGACCCTTGATAACCTGCATAGCCCCTGCCTGGGCCTCCCTGGGCAGCCAAAGCTGCACATTGCTGACCAGGGCACAACTGTACTGCCTGTAACACTGCCATCAGGGTGACCTCCCTTTCCAGGAAAAATGCAGACAACAATTTTAGCCCTGTGGTTGTTCATTTTCATCAAATTCATTCATGGTCTTTTGAATTCTGGCCACCACAATCCTCCAGTGGGGTGAATGGGTCTTTTCATAGAGGGAAGATTGCAGGAGAGAGCACATGGGTGGCTGGTAGCAGGGCTGGAATTTGGATAGAGGTCACCTGGGGCCTAAGGAATGCCCCACCTTGCCATCTTTATTCTCAGAACACCTCACATATACTTGCCAATGTGGTGAGTCTCCTACATTACAAGAAAGGAAGCAGCAGCTTTTGAGTATAGTCCCTGCACCCCTGGGAGCCCTGCCTGCTTGGGAGTCTACCCTGACTCACACCCTTACCCAGGGCAGACCCTAGCCTGAAGGGCTGTGGGGAAATGGAGGGAAGGCCCAGCTTGCTGCCTTCAGGAATTTTTGTCCGACTTTGAAACTTCTTCTGTCTCTGTTTCATCTGTGCCTTGTTTAGGACAATAGAATCAGGCTGTTTGTAAGTCAATTTGGAGAAGCTCTTTGTACCACAGTGAGTGAGAGCATCTGTCCCTGGTCGAGGCAGCTGGTTCCTACATGAGGTCAAGATTGTTGGGGTGAAGCAGACCCATGGATCTACCCCATTGGCGAGGACAGCTGCAGGGCTGCCCCCTGCCAGTCTGGTTTCTGTCTTGGCCATCTGTGTTCCAACCCCGTCCCTGCTTCCATTTCCATCTGTGCATGCTCAGATGGACGTGTGTCAGGGGTGGGGCATGGAGGGATAGGGCTGCTGTGTTGTGTGGTCTCCCTGGTTCCTCTCCCTAAGGGTACACATTGTTGATCAGGGCACACACAGGCTGTCTGTGATGCCACCCTCAGGATACCTTCCCTTGCCAGGAAAAATGCAGGCAATCTACTTTAGCTCTGTGGTTGTTCATGATCTTTAAACTTGGAGGCTGGCATGGGAGGGCTGGGAATGTCTGTGTCTCCACTAAGTGCTTCTCTGTGCTTTGTCTTCCCCTCCCTGGCCATGTTTCTTCGTTCTTCTGGGGAATGTGTTGAAGCACTTAACTGGTACTCATATTGCTGGTAAATTGCCTCCCTGGACATTGTTCTGGGAAATGGTGTTCCCTCTGCTCACCTTTGACTCTGTAATAAGGAATCACAAGAATCATAGCTTATTCGGACTTGGCTTTCGCCTTGGAACAAGGGTGGTCAGAATGAGTCCCTCTTCCTGTGCAGCCTTGATATTTACCTCTCTTTCCCCTACTGCTCTTCCATCCTTTTTTTTTTCTTTTTTCTTTTTTTTCCCTTCTAGTGGGGGCCTTTTGCCTTTACTTGTTAATCCTGTTTGTAGCAAAGAAAGCTGAAGGAGGAACTCCTCTCTGTGATCTGCTTCTTACTCTACACCTACCTTCTCTTCTATATTCTCCGCCTCCTATAAAGAATGAAAGAGGGAGGAAGGCCGACCAAACTGCTGCTGCTACCCTAACTACCACCACCACTGCTGCTGCCACCGCTGCTACCACCACTACCTTGGTAATGTCCTCAAATGAAACCCAGAGCTGAGGCCCTGCTGGTCAGGGAAAGCTGTGTGGATAATCCTGTGAGTGCACTACCTCCTACTCTGGGGTCTCCCTGACAAGGGCAGGCCTCTTTGGCTTCCCTGGAAACACTGAGATTTCTAGAAGCCAACTCACTGTGCAGAAATCTGTAAGATTTTGCCTTCTCTAAATTAAACCACACCCGAACTCATACTGTATATATACAAATGTTTATGTCTTTTTAAAAAAATCCATGCCATCAACATCTTCACATTTTATTTCATATTCTTCATAGTCATCAATTTCCATGTCTTCATAGTTGTTGGTCAGAGTTCTGCCAGAATAAGCTTTTCCTTTAATGGAAGACTAAAATGAAAATCTTTGAGTCTGAAGAATACTATGCATTGGCCTCTTCCACATTTAGTGTTATTTCCTCAGGCTGAGTTTTTAAGTGTGAGATTATAGGTTCAGAAACAGTTTCTCCATTTTTATATTTCTCAATGCAAATGACGAAATTGCTTTCTGAAAGAGAAGCCTTTATCTGCTGAAGTATTTTTCTCCAACATGTATTTTAAACATCCTGATGATGCTTACTGCTACCATCTTGATGTATTCTGTAGAAAGCAGAAAAATACTAGTGCCTCTGGCCCAGAGAAAGAGCTATCCTGTTTGGCTCCTATAGAGCTGGGTGTAAAATTGTTGTCTGTATACATTTTGCACACTTGGTATAGAAAAGCAAGTATTGCCAGCAGATGTTGCCACCAGTTCCAGCCTGCCATGGATCCCTGGTGTCAAGAGCTTGGAGTAACTGGTGAAAGTGGCTTTTTGAGGATCAGAGCATGTGTATGGGAGCAATAGCATCTCTCCCATCACATATAAATTCTGATTCACTACAAATCTTGGCAGCAGCTACATTGCTACTGTATCTTTTGGTGGGAGCAAGGCTGGATATGGTCTGACCCCAAGCTGTTGTCTAAGGATATGCTTGCTGGTCATGCCCAAGAGCCTGCCATCTGGGGAAGGAAGGTTGGTTGGACAGAGCAGATATTCTAGAGAATGTTAGGGGGCAATGGTCTTCAGTGGTTGGTCATCATCTGTCCCCTGGTGCGGTCAGAGGACAGTCACTCTTGCCTTTCTTACCCAGTCATTGTTTTTCAGATTAGACCAGACTTGGGTGCCTTTGCTGAGTCCCCCAACAGAGACAGCCTGCAAATGCAGTGTGTCTGCCCAGGGAGCAGGTGAGGGCATGAAGGAGGACATGGAACCTCGGCCCTGTGTCCCTTGGGAGACATCCTCTGCTTAACCATTATTATTGCCCAGGCTCCCATGTCTCATGGGATCACACAGCAGCTTCCTAACTGCTCTCCTTGCCTTAATTTGGATTAAAGCACAAATCCCTCCTTGACATGCATCCATGCCTTAAGATTCTCTGTGGCCTAAAAAAAGATAAGAGCCCAAGTGTCTCAGCAGGTGCCCAGCCCTCCTCTGCCCCTGTGATGTGCTCCTCACCCCATTTCAGGTCTCATTCTGACCTCACACATTCCTAGTTTCTTGCAGTCCCTTGCATGTTGTCTTTTCAGCAACTTTGATGCATGCTTTTACCATGCGGAGCCTTTGTCTACTCCTTGAACTGTCTTCTCCCCACACCACTGCTCTCAGAGTTTGTCTGGTCTACCTACTCATTTGGGGATTTTTAGATATGTTTTGGCCTTCTTTCTTCCTGTTTTCCTCTAAAAGCAGCCAGTTGCCCTAAAATTTGGTAAGGGATACCAAGGCTTCTTGTCCACCAACATAAGCTGAAGCCCACCTTTAATAATTTGGTCTTTCATCTGGGTGTGGTGGCACATGCCTGTAATACCAAAACTTGGGAGGCTAGGCAGGAAGCTTGCCACAAGTTCAAGGCCAGGGCCAGGGAGATGGCTCAGTAGAATAAGTGCTTCCCTGGCAAGCACAAGGGCCTGAGTTTAATCCCCGATTCTGCCAAAAAAACCCAAGTTCAAGTCCAGCCTAAATTACAGTGCAAGACCTTGTTTCAAAAACAAAAACAAAAACGAACTGGGGAGGGGGGTCTTTCAAAGGCTCACTTGCTCCTAATGTGCTGGATCTTCTTCATCAATTGTACTCTCCCCTGCATTTCACAGGCTTCCATAGGTTTCTTTCCTCTGCTGCTGGAGATTAATCACAGGCTAATTCACTTAAGTCTTAATCCTTTTTAGAAATTCTCCCTCCATTAGAGAAGGGATTTGGGGGAGGAATCTTGAAGCAGATTGGGTGAGACAATATGCAAATACTGGAGAAGGTAGGTTTTCCAGTTCAATTCTTGAGGAATATTTTGAAAGTGCTGATAATTCAGGGTGGATGAACACCTATTCCTGTGCCCTTGGTGTAGTAGCTGGCTTGTCACCAGGCAGTGCGCTAAAGTCTTTTCATACATTGCTTCATTTAACAACCCAGCTGGTATCATTCTCATGACACAAAGCAGGAAACAGTCTTAGAGGTGGGATTTGCCCAAAGTTACCTCAGTGATTGGTGCAGAGGCCAGCATTCTTGGGATAAAAATGTATGTGTCTATTATTGTTATTCATTTGACACAGCCTGAGAGTAGATGCTCATTAAATGTTCTTGAGTGAATGAAGGAGCAGATGCATTAGATGAGTAGTGGTGAACCTGTGGGCTTTGCGCCATGGCAGGCATGCAAAGCCCTCTCTGTCAGTACACAAGCCATGTTGCCCCAACAGCCCCACATCAGCTAACAGTTGTTTCTTCCTAAGCTAAAACCTCACCACTCAGGTTTAGTTGCAGTGTTGGCACTGTGCGATAAGTGTGCTTTGGGTTGCAGTCTGGGTACTAAAAGGTTTGTTGTCACTATAATGAATGTGGCTGTAGAAGAGGAGCAAGATGGGAAGGACGAGTACTTCCTGTAGTGGAAGGTAGTGTGGGACTTGCTAGGCCTTTCTGCTTATCAGGAAAGGTGAGTGCCCACAGAGTTCGTCCAGAGAGGCCTAGAAAATGTTTTCTAGGAAGAGGAAGTGTGGTGTTCCTAGGGGCCGTAGTAATTGGTGACACCTGCCCTTGTGCACTATGCACTTTGCCTCTAGGGAAGGTAGGAGCTGTAGGCAGTATAGTTCAGATTATTTGGAAAATTGTCTTTCTACTTCTAAGTGTGCTTCAGACACTGGGGATGTTGGAAGGGGTTGGGAAACAAGGGTGAAGTAGGCCTACTTAGGCTTTTCTAGCTGCCATCATTCCTGGGTCCTTGGCTTGAGACCAAGGGGCTCATTCATGATTCCAAATTTCCAGTTTGTGGGAGGAGGAGATTGCTTAATTCAGTCTTAGGCATTTGCTGAGACCAAACAGAGATGGCCACCAAGTTTGGGGCCCTGCCCCAGTTCATGGGGTACATACCAAGCAAAAGGGAATGGTCATGAGCTGGGCAGCCAGCCACCCTTGGGGTGTTCTACTGTATGTGAACAAAAGGCATTATGAAAATATTCCCTTTTATTTGTTAGAAAAATGGTCAGGAAGCTTTGTGTTAGGAATATTAAGCCTGGGTTGGCATGAGGATTATGAAAAAATTATCCAGATGATTGGTATGCCATGGTTGTAGAAACACCTGGACCATGCCTCATATTCACATGACAACCCCTAGTAGATCTTAGCTATTTGTTGTTACAATAACAATTCCAATATCTTCATAGATTTCATATGTAATTTTTAAACTTTCAACTTCTTTTTGACCCCTGATTTACATGGAATTAGCCAAACTCAGCATTCCAAATCTACTCTTAACTGGCTCAACAGCCAAAGCACACAATGTGCCTTTGGGTGCAGCCTTCACCTTTCACCATGCATGGTTAGAAAGCTTTGTCACAGACTGAAGAAAGGCGCTGTTGTGTGCATAATGTTTCCTTAATTCATTTACTATTCTCCTGGCTGCTTTTTTCTGACTTCCCGGTACTGATCTTAGTAGTTTGTTTCTGAGTCATTCACCCAAGGCCAAGCAGCAGTGTATATATGTGCACTCTGTACACACACAGGCAGTATTGTGAACTTCAGGGCTTCAGATTTTCTTTTGGGGATGTGGAAAGGGGATTTTGCACATTCCAGTTCTGAGATTATGGATGGATTACAGGGCTTGTGGGCCACTTTCTCCTCGAAGTAAATGAGCCTGATCCTAGCTGGGTGTGGTGGCACATACCTATAATCTCAGCACTTTGGAGTCAGAGGCAGGATCATCTCTGTGAGTTTAAGGCCAGCCTGGGCTGCATAAGTGAGTTCAAGGATAGTCTATGCTGCATAGTGAGACCGTGTTTCAAATAAAAACCAACCAAAAAGTCCCAAAGATCCCATCCCAAGAGATGTAGGAAAGAGCAGCAAGTTTGGATTCCAAAGTGTGAGCCTTCCTTTCCTCACAAGGGTGGTGTGAGGTTGGCATGAACAGCGAGATGTAAGGGATGACAGTATCAGAGTTAGGGCCATCCCTACTAACCCAGGATAATAGGTCTTCATAGGAACAAACCCTCCCCACAATGTGAGAATCCCTAAGAGTACACTCTGGTTAGGTTTTCGAGAAGTGGTTGCCATCTATCATTGTATGTTGAAACCTACCTATCAGTTCATTTGTTCATTCATTTGTTCATTCATGCATTCATTCATTCATTCAGCCAGCAACTTAATTGAGCTCTTATTACATGATGGTAGGGCACAGGGTAAATTAAAAACAAAAAAAGATCTCAGCCTTCATTAAGTTTACATTCTTGTAGGGTATACCAAAAAGAAACAAGCTAAGTTTAAAAAAAAAAAAAAAAAGGAAATGCCTTTACCTGTATGTGTGGTGCTTTGGGCCCCAGTGCCCAGTACCTTAAAGCAAGTACTTTCCCTCTCATGTATCCTTATTCTGTCATGATTGTATCAAACTGACTCCTACAATATTCTGTGAGCACATGAAGGCAGAGATTGAGTTAGGTTTGCTGTAATTCTCTGGCACCTTGTTTAGTGCCAGACAGACACATGGAAGTCGCACTGTGTGGTAATATAACCATAGTCAACTCTATAAAGAGGGTAAAAATGAAAAGTCCATAAGCATCCAGCCATCACCAGTTTCCTGTGTGTCTTTCCTAGAGTTAGTCACCAGTAAATGAAAAAAAAAAAATACATGACACATCTTTAAATGGTTTTTTCATCTTTGAAGAGTTTCTTTGTTTTCTTTAACATCTCTGTTATTGCATTTTAATAGCTATGACATGACTATTTAACAAGTTCCCTAGTGATGCTTATATTGAGACTTGCAGTCTTCTGCGATGCACACCTTATAGTGAATATTATTTACAGTTATTCACACAGGTACGAGTCTTTCAATATAGGAAAGGCTACTAAAAGTGGTATTGTTGACTTAGAGGATTGACATTCAAGAATGATTTGTGAAATTAAGGGCAGGAAAATGAGGCCCAAGAGTTGACTAATGAGTACATATAGCAAACAAATTACCAGTCCCTGTGAGTGTTATACTCAAAGATTTTATTGGATCTGATTTCACTTTTTTTGTTTCTGTACCAGGCTGGAGATGGCATGTTCAATCGTGCTAAGCTGCTCAATATTGGCTTTCAAGAAGCTTTAAAGGACTATAACTACAACTGCTTTGTGTTCAGTGATGTGGACCTCATCCCGATGGACGACCACAATGTCTACAGGTGTTTTTCACAGCCACGACATATTTCTGTTGCAATGGACAAGTTTGGATTTAGGTAAGAAATGTGTGACCACAGATTGTAGTACATGCATTACTCCCTTCAACATTGACTGGGAAATGCAGTTTCACTGCCCAGGAGTGACTCTCAGTGGTCTGAGAAGGCCAACTCTGAGAAACGGCTGCTTTTGACATCCAGAGTCAGTTATTCTTGGAGAAGGAAAGAGGAAATCTGAAATGCCTGTACTCTGCATATTCACAAAAGAACTATTTTTAGGGTTCAGAACAGTTCTCATCTTTATTTTTTTTTTTTTTAAACATTTATTTATTTATTTATTTATTTAGAGAGACAGAGAGAGGGGAG
>NDGM011022911.1:0-21262 GCA_002564305.1 Octomys mimax
CTACCAATTTGATTTGAAACTGTCTCATTGCTATTTGTTTCTCAATAAATTATGGGGAAAAAAAGATTGCAAACACTGCTCAGCTTTTAACTTTCTCTGCTTTAGTGTGCCTTTTACATTCAATACATCATTAGGACTTGCTTTGTGAACAAATAAGATATTGTTTTAGCAAATGTGAATTTATTCTAATCCCATTTTTATTAATATGATTCACATCATTATGCAATTTTATCGTGCTGCTACAGTGTCTCATTTATTGCTGTCGTGCTTCTGTGCATCTTTCTGCTTTTCTGAAAACTGTTTGTGCAATCAGAAAGGGCAGTTCTTGGCTGCAGCAAGTGCCTCTGTTCTCACAACTAATCCAATCCCTTCCGGCCTCTTCTCACGTCATCTCTAACATCTACTTCACCTCTATTTAAAGGTACCCTTTGACCTGCACTTATTCCCTACATTACCTTGGTAAGTTTATTCTACTTCTTACTCCTTCCTCCACCCCTTTATTAACTGAGTCATGTCTGCTTTCAAAACTGCACTTGCATTCTCTTAGACCTACAATACTTGGCCAGAACGCTGCCCCTACGTGCACCAGGCGCTCACCCCTGATGCTCTGCCCAAGCATGTCTGGATGGGTGACATTTTGGGGCACTGCGAGGGCTGCTGCAGCTGAAAGGCTGTGCACAGCTGTGTGGTGTGATGAGTGTCACTTCTGCTCTACTCTCGCTCTGCGCACAGGCCTGCTGCACGCCTGCGGCACGGCAGCCTCCTCACCGCCCCACTCTGAGAGTGTCTGCTGGGCCTATACACTCCTTATGGAAAAAAGGCGAAACAGAATTTCTTTTTTTCTTTTCTTTTCTTTTCTTTTTTTTTTCTTTGTTGGTACCATGGATTGAACTCAGGACCTTGCACTTGCCAGCCAGGCTTATGCAGCTGAGCTATCTCCCTAGCCCCGAAACAAAACTGCATAACAAAACATTATGTTATAACTGTCTTGCATTAACTATTACATAGTACCTTATGTGTTGTTAATAGTTAGTACATTGCATGTTGTTGTCCTTAAAGGAGTTGCTTGGTTCAATGTGCAGCACCACATGCAGCGCCAGCCCCACCCCCAAGGGTGGCTGCGCCAGCCCCAAAATTAAAATAAAATAAAATAAAAATACTAATAGTGAATAAAGTAGTTGCTCGGAGTATAAGATATGGGCAGCAAAATTTCTCCTATCAACATGAGCATCAATCTTCCTCTTTAAAAAGCTAAGGGACTCTTAACAGTGTGGCTGAGTGGCATCCCCTTCTCCCTGCTGCCCTTCCCCTTTCATCCATCCCATTTCCTTTTTCCCTTTGAACAATTCCTTCCCCTTTCACAACATGTACTGTACATTTTTGCACTTAGTCTCTCAGTTTCTCACTCCAGGGAGACAACAGAACGCCTATGTGTGCGAGTCAGGCCTATCTCACTTACGAGTCTCGTCTCAAGTTGCATCAGGGTACCTACAAAAGTCTTGGGCTTATCCCTCTTTACGGCAGAGTAGTGCTCCACTGCACTTTTTTTCCACTGTATTCTTTAAACCCACATCTTTTTATCCCCTCCTCTGTTGATGAGCATCTGGGCTGTTTCCATAATTCAGCTACGAAATTTGTGCCGCTACCAACACAGGTACACACACATCACTGTGGTATGGTGTTTCTAATCCTTCTGGGAAGATACCCAGGAGGAGAACAGCTGGGCTGAACGGGACCGCTAAGCCTAGTGCTTTGAGGACTCTGCACGCTGATCCCCACACTGGCTGCGCCAGGCTGCACTCCCACCCATGGGGAGAAGGGCTCCTTTTTCCTCCTGCCCTGCTGGCATTGTTAGTGGTTCACCTTTGATGACAGCCATTCTCTCTGAGGTGAGCTGGAATCTCAGCGTTGTTTTACAGTGCTAGAGCAGTGGGCAGGGGTCAGTGCAGCCTGAACACACACAGAGAGCAAATAAAGAAAATAAAAATAAATTAAGCAAATTTGCACTTCAACAAAACTGGTAAAAGAACAAAGCAAACCAAAAGAACAACTGAAAACCGAGCCCCAAGTTCCCCTGGTGGTGCCTGGGCTGCGTGGGCCGTGCTCTCGTGGAGGGCTGGCACACCTGCACACCGGGCTGCCGTGAGAAGGGCGTGGCCTGGTAGCACCCTGCGGGGCCTGCTTGCTGTCGTCACCGTGTGACCCCCTCTGCCATGTTGTGATGCAGTACGGAGGCCCCAGGGACACCACGCAGACGCCAGAACCACGTGCTGGGACTTTCTCAGCGCTTCCAGACCCGGGAGCCAGAAAACCAGTTTTATAAATCACCCAGTCTTACTTATTTTGTTATAGCAACACAAAGTGGGCTAAGCCCACACTCAGCCCTTTCCTGGTGTGCCAAGCCAGGTCCTTTTCCCAGCCCAAGCCTGGCAAGAGGCACTGTCAACGGACCAGGGACCGCAGGATCCAGGAGCTGTACATCACCCTCCACTCAGCCGCAGCCGAGAGTGCAGCTCTTCAACCTGTGCAACCCAGGCCTACCCGTGCATCCTGCTGTGAGTCTGTGCTCAAAGCCCTTTCCTGGAAATACAGCTCCACATCCAGGGAAGGATGTTCACTTTGACCGCGCATTTCATGGGTGCCACTGACACACCCTGGGCTCCCTGACCTGCTCAGTGGGGAATGCAAGCACAGCCACGGAGCATGCCAAGGCCCAGCGTGGACCCCACTCTTGCAGAGTGAGTCTCCTACACAGGGCCCAGCTGTGCCACCTCCCCGCCCACATCTGCACATGGCCTGCACTGAGACGCCCTCCTCCAGAATCCTGCTCTCCGCCTGTCAGCAAGGGTTCTCACCACAGGACACAGGAGGAGGTGGCCAGACCCTCGCCCCACCGCGTTTGTGGACAGCGAAGCCCCCATCTCAACCAGACCTCTCAGGAGGGCAGTGCCGTGGAACCCCGGCCAGCCAGCAACCACTTCCTGACCTCTGAGCAGACTCAACTCTTCCAAAGCGCAGGAACGTGCCTCGCCACAGTGAAGTTGACCTCAGGAGCACATGTTCACTGTGCCTTTCTCCTCAGCTCACCTCCCTGCACCAAAGTCTCTAACTGCTAAAAACACTCATCCAGGTGTTTAGCAACATGCATTTTCTAAAATTAAGTAAGCTTAGGAACTGGACAGGCCAACGGGAATGTAAAATGTGCGATAGGTACCTGAAAAACTCCATGAAAGAGAATCCATAGCCGTGCTGCTCTGCGATCCCCGCACAGACGACGTTCGCAGATGCGCCAATCAGCGTCCCATTACCTAGAACCGGAATTTTAAAACGAAAGTGAAATCTCAGCATCTCTAGGGGCGACTCGGTTCCTTCCTCTGTAATGTCTGGATCGCCCCGCGGGCTTCGATTGGTGACTACGTCACAGGCACACCGAAGCAACTGCTTTGCAGCTATCTGGAAACGCGGACAACCTGGCAAGCAGAAAATAAATCCTCTGTCTGTAAACAGCACGATTTCCTCACAATAAGACGACAGCTGCCTTTGTGAAGGAAAGGAGACGCCATGGAGAAAGGGCAAGCCGCTGTGGCGTCAGGTGGCAGGCGCTTCGCAGGGAAGGGCAAGCACAGCCAGCGCCGGAGGGGGAACACGCTCGCCGCAGCAGCGGACTCCAATCTCAGCGTGGAACCACCCTCCTGCGGACTCCTGGCCCAGGTGCCCGTGGGGAACTCTTTTAAGGAATAACGGAATAGAAGAAAACAGACGAAGCAGTCGTGCTCCATGACTCTGCCGCCAAAGCCACCTCCTTCCCAGAAAATGTTGCCACGAGCAAGCGTTTCCGACTACGCGGATGGTGTGAACTCACCGCTGGCACGCGCACATAGCCCAGCCGCACAGCCCGGCAGGGACCAAGCCCAGGTCACGCACACAGAAGCGTGCACCCCGGGAAGGGCCCTGTGCCTGGGTGAGCCTGTGGGTCTTTCTCTCGCTCCAAGCGGCCGCGATCAGTGTTGGAGGGCGGGCACAGGCCCAGGATCAGTCCCGCCCGCCGCGCATAGCTCTCCTTGGAGAGGGCGTGCGGAGGGTAAGGAGAAGATCCGGCACCAAAACCTTTCCATGGGGAAGAAGAACTCTACGGCTCCCAGCAGCCTCTCCTTGCGCCTCGGTGGGCAGGAGGAGGAGTCAGCAGTCCCGTGCTTCCAGCGCGGGCACCTCGGAGGGGCAACCAAGAAGGCTGTGGGGGCGGGGCTGCGTCAGCGCCTGGCAGGCAGGCGCTGAGCATGTGTGTTGGGAGCCGGAAACCAGCTGGTCCTGCAGAGAGAAAGCTAGAGGTGGATTCCGAAGACCTCCAAGCGTCACATGTTCCAAGCGTCCTACGGAGCCAACGCCGGTCATTTCTGTTGTATTAATGAAGCCTCGCGGTTGTAAGGCAAGAAGGTGCACAGCGGAGTGCGCACTAACGCAGAGATGTCCTTCTGGTGAGGGCGGGCCACAGAGGAGCGGCCCGCAGGAACTGCTGCGGGGCTCCCGTGGCGTTGGCCCTCCCGCTCCGAGCAGTCCAGCACCACCACCACGCGCCCCGCGGCCCCACCCTGCTCCACGGGCCACCCTGAGCATCTCTGCTACACGACAGGGGCCACAGGAACGGCCAGCGCCACATCCCTCCTGAGATTGCTCTGACGAGCAGAGCAGTCCTCACCAGAAGCCCCGCCCTCTACGCAGAACACTGGCCTTCAGCCCTGCCTGTCATCAGCAGGGGGTCAGAGGTAAGGAGTGAGCTACGTCACAGTCAGTGAGCTCAGGGACATCCTTCCTTGGCATCCGCAGGGTGTGGGTGGAGCCTATGCAGGTAAGGAAGACGACTGCGCTGTTTGAAGTCAGCGGCTTTTGCAGTGCAGATGCTGCTTGACTCACGCTGGCGCTGTGGCCCGGAAGCCTATGGTAAGCTAAAAGCACTCTAAGTGTAAGCTGCGGTGAATGCACTAGCCTGGACCTTCCTATCACAGCCACCCAGCAACTGCAGAGCCTCAGTTGTCTCCTCTAGGGGTCATGTGGTCAACTGAGGCTGCGACCCGCGGCCACTGCCCTGCCTCAGGGGCCAGGCGGAGGCCAGGCAGAAAGCAGAGCTCCCAGTCCACAGTGTGGCTCGCTCTTGCACCACCGTAAGGTCAGAAAAGTGTGAGCCAACCGTGCGAAGTTGGGGTGTCTGTCGTGGCCGTTGTGACACTAACCAGGCCTCAATGCCACCTCAGGTCGCCGGGTTCCAGGCGCAGAGGAAAAGGCGCCTTCGGTGCTGCTATTCCAGCTCAGATTCCCTCCCGGACTCCAGTAACCTCCGGGCAGGCGGGCTTCGGTCGCCAAGCAGCTGCTGCTGTCTGTCTTGGCTCGTCCAGGTCATGTGGGTGGAAACGTGTCTACAGAGCAGAGGCAACAGCACCAGCGTCCAAAACGAGTCCCTGCCCTATTGTGGTGGACGCTGCACACAAAGACTCTCTGGTCTCATTTCCTGAGGCCACCAGGAATAGGACCAAAAGGCCACCTCTTAGGCCAGGCTGCTGCATGCCCGCAGGCCACATATCCCTGTGGCTGGGAGGCGGTCTCCGTTGTCCTGGTTCAGAGTGCTTGTGCCACTTCCTCTAAGTCTTTCCTGCCCAGGCTGGCGGATGCCAGACGCCCTCCAGTGCAGCCTTGGGTCTGCCTCAGCTTCCCAGGAAGTCAAGTAACAGATGTGTCCGAAAACGCCCTTGACTTACATTTGGCTTTCTTCATATAAGAGAAAACATGAGATATTTAAGCTTGCATATCTGGTTCATTTCACCACACGTGATCCCAAGGGCATGCATCTCCCTGTCAGCGACTCCAGTTTATCCTTCTCCATAGCAAAGTAGTACTTCTTCCTGTGTAAATACCACATTCTGCGTGACCGTGTATCTGCTGATGGGCGTGCAGCCTGCTTGTGAGAGTTCACCATTACACATGGGTGCGGGCATGGCACTGCTGTGACATCTCTACCATTCTGGGGAAGATGCCTGGAGGGGACAGCTAGGCCAAATGGGATTCTAGTTTTAATATTTTGAGCAATCTGCATTCTGATTTTCACAGTGGTTATACTAGCTTGCATTCCCAGCAGCAATGGGAAAGCAATAAAAAAAATAAGCTGCCAGGTGTGGTGGTACCTATAATTTCTGCACTCAGGAGGCTGAAGCAGGAGGATCACCACAAGCTCGAGGCCAGTCTGGGCTATATAGTGGGCTCAAAGCCAGTCTGCACGGCATATGTATCAAGGCCCTGTCACAAAGAGAGAGAGAGAGAGAGAGAGAGAGAAAATATTTCAAAGGATTTGCTTGAACTGCCTTAGCTTTAAAAAAAATCAACCAAAAAGTATCAGGGTCAGGGTCAAACTAGTAAAGAATTTTTGTTTGTTCCAAATGAGCTAGTGCATCTCCTCCAATTTAAATAGCAAACGGCACTGCTAACGTCAAGTGAAACATCTGTCTGAAGAGTTGTTCAACAGGTCTACCCTGACCGAAGGAGAGGGGTCTCCACAGAACTGCTGCACTGTGAACACCCAGCACAAGAGGGCAGCTCCGTGCAGGAGCCAGTGCTACGAGGCTGAGAGGACCCGCGGTCATAATGCGCACTGCGCACGCGGCTTCCTGGCTGTGCCAGGGCTAAGTGCCTGGCCCCCCAGCAGGTCACTGGTCTACAGGGAGTCGCTGTCAGTGTCTGTCCGCAAGGCCCCCTTCACAGTCAACTGACATATTTGGGGTGAACCAGAGCCAGGCTCCTGGCCTCTTGTCTCTTGGGACTCTTGTCAGAACACCCCTTTGGGGAGGAGAACCCTTCCTGGCTCTTCCTGCAGCCTGTCCTGGCATCCCAACATCAGATGTAGCGATCTGTGTCCCTTAGCTTAGGGACCACCTGCCACATTAGAGAGTGGGTTGATGACTGAATCAAAGCTGGCCCAATGTCACGCAGCGGACACTCAATGAGGAGTAAACACAGCTCAGCGGCGTGGATCCTGACCTGGTGATCTGCTGCCTTCTCCAGCACTAGTGTTAGAAGCAGCTGTTCATACTGCTCTTTCCTGGACTATGTCCACATTTACGCCCCTCTGCACTCCTGAAGAACTTCAGGCTTCATCATGAAGTGATGAATTAGCTGTCTCCTGAAACCTCACTGAATGACACGAATCCTGCTTCACAAACCAGGAGATAAACTAACCAGAAAGTTGTTGATCTAATAGGCAGAGAACAAAGAAAGCTGGATTATCTAAGAGTGTCTGATCCAAGAAGAAAATTTAAAATCTACCTGCTATGTTTATCAAAGATGCTCTGTAATCCTGCTGTACCCCAAAAGGTGATCAGGCCTCCTCAGGGCCTCCTCAGTGAGCAGAACCCTGCCTCTGTGCCCTCAGGACAGCCCCATCCGAAGCCTCAAGCATGGTCACCAGAGGTTGTTTTCATCCGGCATTTGTAATCCATTTGCAGTTTCTTCAAAGTGCAGCCCCTCAAACCAACCTAACACATTTTCACTTCTCTTTGGCATCTTAAGGCTTACCTTGGGGGCCTGCCCATTAGCTCAAGGTGTTTAAGCGCCTGCTGAAACAAAGCAGTCAGGCTCAGGATGCTGTGGTTCCATCCCCTCGTCCTCAAGCCAAACCAGACCTGCCCTGAAGGCATCCTGGGGGGGGGCAAAAAAAGTCCTTCTGCCATTTTGGGGCCAGGGAGATGGCTCAGTGGAATAAGCGCTTCCCTGGCAAGCACAAGGGCCTGAGTTCAATCCCTGGCTCCGCCAAAAAAAAAAAGGCTTACCCTGCCCATCACTTCAGTCTTACCACATGAGAGGGGGAGGGCCAGGGAGGGGAGTGGAGCGGGGAGGGCTGCAGCTGAGGACACTCTGGTCCTTCAGCACAGTTCACGTGAGTTCAGACACGGACACTGTAGCTTTGTAACATCAGTCCTGAAGGTCCTTGGCCACAAGCTTGGGGTGTCGGCGGGAGCTCCGCAGAGTGAGATGTGACCGTCCCCACGGGGGAACTGAGGCGCTGTGGAGTGGCCCAAAGCTGAGGGTGTGAAGACCCGATGGGTGCTGCTTCATCTTCTTTCAGTTTGTGTGCACGATCCTCTCTCTGGGCTTAGGCGGCGCCCACCCCTCCCACAGGCAGCCCCCTTACCTCCCAGGCAGGCACCAAGAGCCAGGGCGTACACGAGTGGCGTGGCCGGCAGGCTGACCCCAGGGTCTCGGCTCAGGCTCAGGAGCACAGGAGTCTGTGGGCAAAGGATGTTGTTGTGTCTCAAGAAACTCAAAAGAGCCGCAGCTCTGACGCACCACATCCAAGGCGCTTTCCCGGCAGTCAGACTGCGAGGACCACAGCACGCATGGAAGGAAACCAACGTGACCCGTGGCATGCACACAAACTGTGCCTCCCCGCCTCCTCGACCAGCGGGCCTCCGCAGCTGCAGCTGACCCCTCCCCAGCTGCTGCGGGTCTTCAATGGGCTCAAGTCACAAGAGCCTGCAGCAGCGTCTGGGTCTACAACAATCCAACCAGCATTTCCGAAGTCTGTATGCACACACCATTTTAGTTACTTCTCAGACATCTTTCGTGTGAGTCTGGTATTCCTTCCACCAACAGAGGAGGACATGAGGACGCACAGAGGCCCAGGAGCACAGACCCGGGCTAAGCTCTTCGCATCTCTGCCGCGCCAGGCACCCCAAGCCCAGGACACTCACAAGAGGACAGCAGACACCATCTGCTGGCACGCAGGAAGCTAGTGAGTCACGGGAGCTTCAGCCACGCCTGTCTGACAGAGACGAATTTCACATTATCTTAACCAACAAGGCCTGCAGTGGTGATGAAAGGCATCTAAGAGATCAGTGCTCAAGATGTGCTGCTCCGGAACCTCCCCGAGCGCCTCGATAGGGGGCGTTTGCTGTCCTCCATCTTTGGGATGTGCCATGATTACTCTTCGCCCAGGCTGTTGGTCCCCCAAATGTGCCACCTGTGTGTGTGGAGTCATGGAGCCAGGAGCCTGCCGGCTGATGGCTAGTCCGTGGGACAGAGGGAGTGAAAGAACCTCATCCCTGGGCACTGAGAGGGCAGCTCAGGCACCACCCCAGCACAGGCCTGTGACCCACACAGTTGGTCACATCCAGTG
The DNA here is from genome assembly GCA_002564305.1 of Octomys mimax. Taxonomy (NCBI): domain Eukaryota; kingdom Metazoa; phylum Chordata; class Mammalia; order Rodentia; family Octodontidae; genus Octomys; species Octomys mimax. Next base: position 9,158 of record NDGM011022911.1, read on the forward strand.
CACTGCCTCAGGGCCAGCACTGGACTGATGCAGGAAACGGCAGCTGCCCCGTCTCTGGCGCCTCTGCCGCCCACACCATGGCACAGTCACACTGGGACCCGAGGGATCCCTGCAGAGCCTGGCTTCACACTCCTGCTGTTGCTCACGCTGTCTGCCCAAAGCACAACCCACTGGCCCTGGTGCAGCCTTCTGTATTATTCTGTACCTGAATGAGATAGGATGAACTCAAAATGACATCGAATAAAACGCAAGTGCTAAAATTCAATGCTGAGTTTTTCTGCCAGGGATCACAGCCACCAGCAATGCTTTTCCTAATGCCTCCTGGTGGAGCCTAGAGAGAAACCCAGGAGATGCAGGGCAGCCTTGAAGAAATGACTTCCACACAGAAGTTGAACAACAACACAGACAGTGGTGGGTGTCCTCGGAGCCCGTCAAAGGAAGCTCACAAAATTATGTGCATAAATCATCATTCTTTGAATCCAAAACCAAGATAAGAATAGTAACATTTCAACTTGGAAACTGCCCGAGAGCCCTTTCTATTTAAGCCAAGGAGGTTGGAAAGATCAAATGTCAATGAAGAAAGCCTGCCAGAGAATTTTGCCAGAGATTTGACAGTGTACTTGGGGTTCCCAGAGCGGGCTTAAGGCAATGCCGCAGATGCGAGAGGCACAGCCGCAGATGCAGGCCCGCAGCTCCTCGTCACCTGAGTCAGGCTGAGAAGGCAGAGGGTGGGCAGGGTGATAGAAGTACGCACTGAACAGCCGAGCGTGGAGAGCCATGCCGCAAGAGCCCGCCCCCTCACCCTCTTAGCCCCTTGGCCTCCCGCTGCCCCAAGTGACAGCCATGCGCGTGCAGGGCAGACGGGGGCTGCAAACTGCCTGCTGCCATCTCCCCGTCTGCTCTGATTGGACCAAACAGAATGAAGCATTGACATCAAGTTGATGTAGCAGTGTTAAGTATTACCTGAGCTGTCACTGCTAAAGATAACTAAGGTCCACATGAAGGGAAGGGCCGAGGGCAGGGAAACAAGGAAGACCTACAACAGCAAATCTCCTTTCCCCCAAATCCCAGAGGTCCCCCCACAACCTGGCTTTGCTCTGGTTAGATGGTTCCCCGAAGCCCCATCCAGCCAACTAGAAGAGACGAGCCCATCTGTGATCTAATTCTTTCTACTCTGGATGTGGTAGCAAGGTAGAGCTTCCATGGCGACCCTACCAGAATGGAGGAAGGCTTGGCAGGCCCTGAATTGCTTGGCACCCTGCCGTGGCTGCCAAAAGAAGGGAATGTGTCAAGCCTGCGCTTCTGGCTGCTGCTGACAGCCGAGCAGCAGCACAAATGTAGGAGAGACCACCGCAAGCCAGTAGCGCACTTTGGAAGGGTGTTACCCCCAGGGCAGCACAGGCTTCACTCTGTCTCCTGAAATGCACATCCTGGGACAAAGGCAGAGAACCTGCAGGTTTTTCTAGGGAAGCCACCTCCCAGGCCTGCTGCTGTCCTTAGCAAGCTCTGGCCCGCCTCTACAGCTCTCCCCAGATGTCCTATCTGCCAGCCTGTACTGGCAAGAGCCACTGCCCCTTCCAGTTCCGTTCACAGTGAAAGGACAGTGCAGCCACACAGGATTAAATCTCTGTGGACACCCAGCTTCGGTCAGATCTGCACTGTCACAGGCAGAGCACAGGCAGCCGTGACAGTAGGAGCCTGAGTGGCCATGCTTCTGAGAGCCATCCTCCTGCAACATATCCTGTAGTCCTTTCCCCCCACTGAGCCCTGAGCAGGCTTCCCAAGCATGTAGATCCTCAGGGTGCTGGATGGAGCTGGCCACAGAGACAAGCTGAGAAATCACACTCCAGTGACCTGACCCCTGCAGACCCACACGAGCCAGCCCAGGCCACTCGCCTGGGGTGGCAAGGATACAGCAGTGCACTTCTTTCTACTCCAGCAGAGGCACGGGGGACATGGACACACACACACACACACACACACACACACACACACACACACACACACAGGACTCTCTGCAGGCAGAGACCCAAGGACTCATCTATGTACTGCATCTATCAGCAGGCAGTATCAGTGCAGGATGTCACGATATGTTTGACTTCACCGTGAGGCGTCACCTTGCCTGATGGGGTGGGGACTGGGCTGAGAGGACTTTCTACATCTGTGGGTGAGGAGACAGTGAGGAAGGGGATAGGAAGAACAGTTAGAACCCAAGGACACAGACTCAGGCGGTCACGCTCCAGGGGGAGGAACGTACCTTCGGGTGCCGGCTATCCCAACATCAACAGTCTCGAGGTACTCGTGCTCTTCCTGGTGCTCCCCAAGTGCCAGGCCTAAGCAGTGCATTCAGCTGTCCCTGAGATCACTCATAGACACAGCGCTGCCCAGCTGTTCCTGGGCACCTCCCAGCAACAGTGCCTACCCGGCCCAGCAGCCATGGAAGAGAAAGGAGGCTCCAGACAGGGGCCACCTCCTGCTGGGGCACACAGGCTTGCCTGCTATGAGGCTGCTGCCTGGGTGGGACGGTTGGCGCCAAAGTGTCCTCCCACAGCCTCGTGCAGTCATAGGGTGGTCCAGAGGTGGCTGCACCTAGAGTGTGCGGTACAGGCATTAGGGCTGCACGATCAGCTCGCGGCCTGGTTTGGCACCCCCTAATCCCAGCAGCCTAGATGGGGTGCTGAAGGGGCAGAAACACACTGCCAAGGTTGGCTGTTGACTTTGGCCTCATGTGCTATTGTCCTCTGCAAATCCACCCTGCCCTGTGACCAGCCGATTATGAGCTGAAGCCTCCACAAACCCTAAATAACCCTTCCTCTCTTAACGGTAGGCATTGGGTATTTTGTCTCAGCAATGAGCGAAGAGCCACTAAGGCACCAGGACACAGGGAGACAGTCAAGAGCAGTATATGCAAAGAGACACCCCCTCCCCCATCCGCTGAGCTGCAGGCTGTCTCGGATGGTGAGGCCCAGCAGGGAGGATGGGCAGTAAGAGGCTCTGCAGCTCTAAGGGACAGGTGGAGTCCCAAGGGGACCAGCTGCCCTGTGTCACAGTGGCTGGCGCATGGCAGGATGACAGTATGCACGGAAAGTTACTTTAGGCAATCAACCTCGCAGCCAATCCGCTCTTTATCCACCTGTGAGTACAGGCTAGATAACTTCTTTGCGCCAGGCAGCAGGCTGGTAACGAGGACATGAATGTGAGTGGAGGGAGTTCCCAGAACATCGCTGAATATTCTCAGCTATGTGATTGGGGAATAACTAGATGGAGGTGTCAGCAAAGCACCATGAGCCCAGAGGACAAGTCAAACCCCGCCTGGAGGAGAAGGCATTTAAGCACAGAGAAGGAGACCCAGAGGCTTTTCCTGTATTTTGCAAACTCTCCTTTACGATTCCTGGCCCCAAGACAGAAGCTAGAAATGCCCTTTTCCTCCTCCTTTGCAGCAGAGAATTTGGGCTCCTCCCATCAGACATGGCACTCCAGAGGCCTGGGCAGGAACCCAGGGCTCCAGGAGGCAGCCTCGCCCCACTCTCATTACGCCCAAGAGGAATTCTCAAGAACTCCTAGAAATACCACTGTCCCCAGGCAAGTGCCTTCGCTCCTTAAACCAAGAGGGGCTCTGTTGACTTGTCAGCCAACAGGCAGGAACTTTTGCCTGTGCTTGAAAGGAAAGAGGCTGCAATCCCTTAAAAAGACTGACCATCCATTCAGGTTGTTTCTGTTTTTTAGCTAAGGCCCTCCACAGACACCTGCCCAAACCACAGAGCTGCTCTCCTAAGGGACCGAGAGTGAAAGCTGCTCATTACAATTGCATCGGAATGCTGCAGGCCCCACCAGGAAGCGCTCCCACAGCCACGCTTGAGGACATGCACAGGGAATGTGAGCTCACACTGAGCATGCCCAGTGACGCCCCGCCTCTGGACGTCATGATGACGGGTCCAGGGTGGCCGGCAGCCCTGGCCTTCTGTGCTGAAGAGGAGACGCTGCTCAGGAGATGCGCAGCGCTGCCTTCTCTGTGCACGTAGTCAGCATTCTCCACACCTTGTCTCCTGGGGGTGCTTACTGGCTTTGCACTCGCACATCACATTTCCTTCCAGACTAAAATGCTGACACTGTCTTGCACATTGTGGACACAATGGTCTCCACCAAAACAATAGGAACGAAATCATCACCTGCTCAGATTATCTGCTGCGAGTCTTAAGAAGCTACTCACATGTTGCTATAAAACACGCAGCTGAAACTATTCCTTTAAAAAAGCATTTAAAGACTGAAAATAAAGAGTTGGCAACAAGATAAAGCAGGCAGAGGTTCTGGACAGAGATGGAGACCCTCTGCAACATGAAGAAAAGGACGTAGGAGACAAGCCTTGAACATCTAACACAAAGAAAATGATGGAAAAATGTACCGGGCCCAAGAACTAGAGCAACTTACGGAACAACCTGCCCCACCAGAACCAGTTACCTAAAGGCAGTGCATCAGCCTGGAGCCGTGACTGCAGAGTGTGGGCGCGTGGGTGTGTGCCGCACTCTGTCACGTGCCACACACCTGGGGACACTGGAATATCCTGTTCTCTCTCTGTTCAAGCTATTTGTTTTATTTTTAAGAAATGAAGCAATACAAAAGCAAAAGCAAACCGTGCTGTCCCCTGTCGCTCCTGCTGGCCTGCAGGGTTGTTTGCATTTTCCCCTCTCCTGACAGAAGGACCTCCCCAGCTTGGAGTCACATCTGTCACTCTGTAAGGGCTGAGGGAAGGCCCTGTGTGTCAGCCTGAAGGGACACGGAACACTGAGTGACCAAAGCAGAAACAATACACATAGGTTGACATGCAGATTTTCAAATCATGTGGCTACAGCAAAACCGGCCACTGAACATCAAAGCCTTTTGAGAACGGCTTCTGACCACACACGGCTGAAATTAGCGTCTCCAAGAGACACCTGAATCTACCCGCTCATTTCTTAACAAACAAGAAACCTTGAGCAAAACCGGATAAAAGATGCTTATTTCCTCACGCTGAGTGGTAAAGGCATAGGAGCCAACTGGTTCCCTCTTACTGTAGGTTTGTTCTGCACAGCTTCATTACCCAACACCAACCAGGATCCAAAACACACAGTGGAAAACACTACAAATAAACAATTCACGTTTTCAGTAACTTTCACATTGTTATGAGTGTTCCATCTTAGTATTAGTTATCATTGTTAATCTCTTATAGAACCTAGTGTATAAATTAAATTTTACCTTAGCTGCATATTTATAAGAAGGCACACAGTATAATCACACATTGCTGGGTAGTCCCTGTGGCTGCAGGCCCTCGTGATGGGCTTGGAAGATGCCCCTGCAGAGAAGGGAGGGCGACCCCGTTTGCTGCAGTAGTCTCTGGTTCCTTGATTTATATTTTAAAGTTAAGCCATAAATAGCTGTTAAAATTTGGGGAATGAAAATGTGAAAAGTGTCTTATTTTTTAAAATGGAACAACCTACATTTCCAACACTAAGTCAGTCCCAGAGGGATCTGGGTCGGAAAGCCTTGAAGCGTGGCTAGAGGGCCAGGCCTTTCACCTGCAAGCGCCTGAGGCAGAAGAAAAATTGAGTGAGCACGTGATGAGCCTGGCCCTGCGGCTCTGCCCGGGATGCCCCAGACCTGGGCATGGGCTTCGTGGTCAGTGGGGGATGTGCGCGAGCTGAACTTGCCTTGGAGCCAGGCCCTGGAGCAAGAGCTGTCCCACTAGTGTCCAGGGAGGTGCCACACTTAGCTGAGCCAGGGCCTGGGACGCGTTCTCGGATGCCGTTGTAATCTGCAGTTATGCCAAAACTTCACTTTCTATTAGTGTGTCACTCCTAAATAGAAATACAACTGATTTTTGAACTAACATTTAAGTCTAGGTTCCCTGGTAAATTGATTAATTATAATAGCTAATAAATGTATTTTGAATTTTCTAAGAATCCAGATTCACGTTCTGTATAAGCAGTAAAACTTTCATCTCTTCTTTTCCAGTCCTTGAAGTTCTTACTTCTCTCCTTGTCCAACAGCACAGCCTCCGGCCTCCAGGACATGGTCTTTATAGGTGATTTTGTCTTCCCTCACTGCAGGATTGCAAGACGCTCCATATTTCACACCTAACTGTACTGTGAGCTCTACAGCTGCTCCACGTGCGACCTCTGGCAGGCCCTCCTGGGTTCTGCGCTTCCTGTGTCCTACAGTTCCAGCTCAGTGGCTAGCGGCGTCTGTCTCCGCCCTGCTCACTGCCGCTCACTCGCGTGCTTTGGCACCACCCCTTCCTCACACCGTGTGATTCTCTCCTCGGGCTTCTTGGCTGATGCAGACGGGACACTTTTTTAACACAACTTTGGAGCTGACTCACACAGAGAGGACCCATTATTAGGGACACACAGGGGCTCTGAGGCTCCTGACTGTCCTTCCAGTGTGGGCAAGGCAAGGCTCTGGCCGTGGCTGCACCTGGCCACGGTAGGCCCTGCAGCACTCTTGCATTTTCTGTGGGAAGCCTTGGAGAGCACAGGGGTCTCTGGACAGGTAGCTCCAGAGCTGCTCGGAAAGTCAGAGGAGAGGCTCCGCCCACTGCCCAGGAGGCTGTGCACTTGGTACAGGTCTCACTACGCAGCTCGGACCCGGAGTGATCCTCCTGTTTACAGCATCCCCAGCACCAGGATTATAGGCATGCACCACCACGCTGGGTCTTGGTGGCCGGCTCAGTGTGCCCAGGGCCAGGGCCAGCATGGCACGTCATGTCGGGGATCAAACCCGGGTCCCTGAGCTTGCCTAATCAGGCGCTTAAGCTGCAGAGCTATCTCGCTGGCGCCATCCTTTAGGCTTTTCAGTATACTAGGAGCTATCATGAGGCATATGTGTAGCTCGGATCAAGTCTGCATGGCGAATCAGCCCTCTTATCGGAACAGAAGCCCTTTCTTAAGTGCTTTCTCTTGAAATTTATCTTGCTCATCATTTTTAGAGTCGCAGAAACGCTCCTATGCCTAGTGTCGTAGGCCAGCTCCTCACCCACCCTTCTCTCAGCTTGGTTTTATATTTAAAGTGTATTTCTTGTAGAGAATGTAGACTTCAGAGTCACTTTTAGGATTGAATGCACCCATCTCTGCCTAAAGGGTTTAGGAAGGCACTGTAGAAAACAATGGCTTTACGTTACCCTTCAATCATGTATTTCAAAAGATATTTTTATATTCATATTCCTGCCTCTTCTACAAAAGGTGACTGTCTCTAAACACTGTTCTGTACAGTGTTTCTCCCAACACTGGGCATGTGGCCAGCCACATATCTCCATCTAGGGACTCCACAAAAAGATGAGAACAGCCACAAAGGCAAATCAGGCTTCCTGAAGGCGGGCTCGGGCAGAACCAGAGGCAGCGCCTAGGGGTGAAACTGGGCAGACAGCGTGAGTTCAGATCGACTCGCTACAGATCCCCAGGTCCTGGCCGCAGAAGCTGCCGCACGCCTAGGCCACCCTTGACCCACTGCCAGCACTGCACCTCTTACCTTGGGGTCCCTTGTCCCCCACATGACTAAGGATGATGGGGTAGCTTGAGAACTGCCTCTCCACTCACAGGAGAGATAGGATGCCCCCCAGACTCCTGCATGAGTGTACCCCACACTACTGACCCTGTGCCCAGTGCCCCAAAGCATTTGTAAAGGAGCCGAGGTCTGGCACACACACCCTGCTCCCACCTTCACTTTGTGCCCCTGAGGTTCGCAGTCAGTCCCTGCCCCCACCCAGGCCAGTGGAGACAGTGATGGGGGGCAGCAGTAGCCAGCCCGAGGAGAAGCCCGCCATGGGCACGGCCAGTGTGCACCGGGACCCAGGCACAGACACAATCAGTCTGCCCTGGGCAAGCCAGAAGCCGCCCAGCCAGCTGGAGTGGCTTCTGCGCTCATAGGAAATAAAGCTAAAATCCCTATCTTTTGATGTCTCAAATATTTCTTTGTCAAGTTCAGAACCAATTTTTTGCCTCTTTACATTTACTATATTCCCACATGTTTGCTGTACAGAACGTAACAATCCCATCCATCATGGCATCCCAGAAGCGCAGAGCGCATCTTGGCTCAGCTTTTTTTCTGCCCCTTGTCCTCTCCTCCCTGCCCCTCCCGCTCCGGGTCCTCTTCCCATCAGAGGATCTATCTCCCTATCTCGTATTACCTTTTTATTTTATTTTGCTTTTTAAATGATTTACACTGCGCACTTCCCATATGATAGAGAAGGCGTGGTCCTGAGCAGGGCTGACCCCAGAGTAGCCAGTCACCGAGGACAAGCATCGTGCTGGCTGCAGCGCTGGGCTCCCCCGAGCTGCGTCCAGCTTCCTGTTAACTGCTCCTGCCCAGCTGCCCTAGGCTGTGTCCTGTCACCCTCTGATTCACAGATGGCGGTGAGTGAGCATGTTTCACGCTCTGCTTCCACAGAAGGAAGGGCAAGCCCAGGCTGCGCGCCAGCAGGAGTGGAGCCCTCAGGCTCACGGAAGTACGCAACTCACCATGGTGGCAGTGAACGGGATGTTGTCGATCAAGGACGATGCCAAGGCTGAGACCCACATCACCAGGACAATGGCCGCGGCCAGGCGCCGGTCCTCTGGGACCATCTGGAGGGAGGAGATAGTGGTCGTGCTGCACACCAGCAGCTCTTGTTAGCCCTCCCACCTCAGGGTGCGGCTCTGTGGCAGGCGAGACTCAGCAGGCACCGAGGGAGAGGGAGCCCTTCCTCAGCCACACAGCAGGACCAGGGCACACAAGCGCAGGGCAGAGCCACACAACCAGCCCAGGAGCTGCGGCTGGGTCTCTACAAGCAACTGAGAGGAAAATTCCCAGGCCAGAGGCAGGCAGGGCAGTGCCCCTCCTCCGCCCCCAGGCCGGTGGCCACAGCATGGCAGCGAGCCATCGTCCCGACTGATCCCGGGACTGGGCCTTTAGCAGCACTCACTCAACACCTCCGCTCTCATTCTTGGGCTCTATCAAAGGTGATCAGAAAAATAATAGGCATCTATAATTACATGGTTTTTGGGAAAAAGCTCCCCTCATCTCCAGACTAACCAGGATAAAATAGGTTCCCTGCTGTGCTTTTTACATAATTAGCATGACTTATTCTTGGTGAATTTTTTTTCACAAAAATAAAATAATAGTGGTTGGAAATTCTATTAGAGCAGTGAGCGTACCTTTATTAGCAAAGCAGTCTGCTCCCCGATGTACTCGATCAGGTGGAGGTGTGCCAACGCCTGGAAGAAAGGGAGCGGTGAAAATCTGCTTACGAGTAGAATAGACACAAGACTTATTTTTCTAAACTGTCTCTCAAATTAAAAGAAGCGAACACGAGGCAGGCCCACATTCTCATCTGGCATAAAAGATCAGATTCAAATATCCAGTCTAGAAATAATTTTCTGTCACATATCCACACAGAGCAGAAGCACAGACACAGAGGCAGGGACTTCTCTCTGGTGGCATCACTGTCCACGGTACATTTAAATCTGAACGAAAGGCGGCCTCTTGCAAGCTCTGGAAGGGCGCTGTTGCTCCGTGCCTGATGAAACGCTGTTCCTCACAAAGGACTTTCGAGTAAGTTGCATTTCCAATTTATGTTTAAAGTCAAATATCACACTTTGAGTTTAAAAAAGAAATGCAGGCTTTTTAGAACCATCAAAGAAAGGTAGTAAAGGGCTATTTAACTGAAGCAGGTAACATTTTTCACAGTCCTACACAGCTGCAGAAAACTGTACCGGGAGGAACGTGGAAGGAAGCTTAGAAGGAAGGAAGCCACTCCTCGGGCTGCAACCTGGCGCCAGCCACAAGGCGCCGGGAGACCCAAGCGCAGCCGTGGAGGAGCCAGAGCCGCCCTGCCCGCCCTCTTGCTGGCAGGAACGCGCTGGAGGCCGCCAGAGAGAAGGGCCAAGGGCACCCACGTGCACAGCGCTGGGCCAGCTACGGAGCCCACGCCTTGGGCCTTCGATTTTTTTATGGTTGTTTAATCTGTCTTTTTGTGGTTGGTGTTTTTATTTTTGAAGAGAATAAAAAATAGCAAAAAGAAAAAAATTAGAAATGATACAGAATTTCACCAACCAAAATGACAGGAACTCAACAATTGTTCTCATACTGCATAATATTGTCTTCAAATTAACTGTTCAGATTATCAGATACAAGCATGCAAAATTGGTCAAAAAATTGAAAAGAGAAAAAAATTAAATATGAATTGTTCCTTTCAATAGGCCAGTAGAAATCAGCAGCACAACTACATGATCCAAGCCGTCTTGTGTATATATGTAGATATATTTTCCTTCCTTTTTTCTTTTTCTTTTGTTCTTTCCCTCATCTCAGTTGTTCCTTCCCTTTGAACAATTTCTTTCCCTTTCACAGTATCTATTGTACTTTTCAAATTTTATTTAGTCTTTCAGGTTCTTATATTAGCGAGACAATATGCGGTTTCCACACACAGGTCTGATTTATCTCACTCATGAGTCTGCCTCCTACTTGCATCCATTTACCTATAAAAGCCTCCAGTTTATCTTTTTTTATATAGCTGAGTAATACTCATTGTATAAAAATAACACTTCTTTTTAAATATTTTATTTATTTATGTATTTGTTACAGGGTTTTGCTACACAGCTCAGACTCACAGTGATCCACGTGTCTCAGCCTACCAAGCACTGGGATTATAGGTACATGCCACCACACACTGCACCCAGTCTCGGCGGCCAGCATGGCGCAAGGGGCTGGCAGGGCGTACGGTCCTGGGTGTAGAACCCAGGTCCTTGTGCTTGCCAGGCAAGCACTTAGTGAGCTACTTCCCCAGGCCAACACATCTTTTTTGGTCCATCTCCCAGTTGATGGGCGTTTGGGTTGTGTCCCACATTTAGCTATGACAAATAGGCTGTTATAAACAACTCTTGATTGAGCTTTCTTTTGTATCAAGTCTGTCTTATGGATTACCTGCTATAGCAAGCTATCTCACTTGTGGCGCTGGTGACCTCTGGAGCTGGGCCACCACCCATGGTGGGGCCCAACTAGCCCGTAAGATGCTGAGCGGTCTCCCTGGATGACAGGAGCACAGGAACACCATCCCATGACTAGCGTAAGGACCAAAAGTGTCTCCAGCCAGAGCCTGTGACCACGGGAGATCCAATCAACTCCTACTGAGCACCTCTACTCTAACATAATCCTCATCTTTATTAACTAAAATTTTAAAATTAAAAATTAAATGCAGCCATTATTTTTTATTTTGTTACACACCATTAACCAGAAGAAAATCAGAACCCAAGGAGAGACGGTTGTGCATGTGTACCCCCTCAGCACTACGTGCCTGCCTGAACAGCCTGCACTTACACATTCAGGTCACACGATTGCATCTAACACCATGGTCTACAATGTGAAGTACAGACGTCAAAATGAGATTGTACCGGGGATTGAACTCAGAGCCTTGCACTTGCCAGGCAAGTGCTTATTCTACTGAGCTATCTCCCCAGCCCCTAGATCTTCAAAATACTGAAACACTGCCCTAATGCCAGTTTATAATAACTAGTCTCCTAATTTTAAAAAGTCAAATATGAGTGAAATACAAATATTGTGTATCTTACTCATAAAGTTAGTATGACAAATAAGTGTGTAGTAACTCCCTCTAGCAAGCATAAAGTTGTTATGCAATATATACTTAATACTGTACAAATTAAAGTTCATACGTATTTGAGGATTAATTCACAGCTCCTGACTATATTGACCGACATGCAGCAGCAAGAAGATGCCCATGTGGTACGCATCAGGACACTGCACATTGTTATTCCACTGTAGAAGTGTTCAGTCAGCAGTGCCCTGCAGCTTTGTCCCCAGGAATAAGACCATGCCATAAATCACTGTCATCACTTGCAAAGTGGTGGGCGGCCAGGTCTAGGTCCCCTCCACAGCCAGGCTCTGGATAAAGCATGGTTTTCATTTCATCTCAATGTAAGGTTTTCCAAGGAATCTCTCTCTTCAGAAAAACATCTCCCGCAGCTGGTTGGGAACTGCAAGATTTGGGAGCAAGATGGGATAACTGCCTGGAAGCCCGAGAGCCAAGTGCTGAGGGTAGAGGAGGCAGGGTAGGAGTGAGGTGTCGGCTGCAGTCCGCGAAGC
>NDGM011022935.1:0-12500 GCA_002564305.1 Octomys mimax
ACAAAAAAAAAAAAAAAAGTAAAGTCATTAATATGCTGAGCTGTAAAAGGCTCAAGTCAACAACTTCTGACATTGCCATTTCTGTGCATAACCCACTACTATTATGGACTATTGGACTATATTGGATTATTTTGCTGAATTTACGCACCTACAAGATTTGAATGGCAATGGAACACCTATCTCCGACAAAATTATCCAGGAGCTAGTTGTTAATAACTTTAAAATGGTTTTCTATCATTAGTTCCACCAATTTACAGGGCTAGTCTTCCCAACCATAAATTGCGTATGTTATGTGTTCCATTCTGAAAGGGCCCTGCCAACTCTGGGTCACTGAGATACCTGTACCTTTCTATGAAAAAAAACTTATAAAGACTTCCCTGCAGTTAGTGGCATTGTTCATTAAGTTGGTCAGGAAAACTCCTCACTGGGTTCACAGATACCAAGCCTAAAGGGCTCTCACAGGACTGACTCAGCTTATTTAATAAGTACCAATGCCCTCCATGCACCAGGCACTAACAAGACTGAAAGAATGGAGTTCCACCCAGCCATGTCACTATCAAATCATATAACTGCAGTCAAATTACTCTTGCTCATGTGCTTCAGAGTTCCAGATGATTCTCTAATGTATCCAAGTCTAGAGCTCTGATTTTATTATTCTAAAATAAATACACAATCAAGCAGAGCTACTGCTCACGTTGTCAGCAGTTCTAATGTATATTCTGTTTCATGGTTCTCAAGGACACTCTGAGGGTACAGATCCTCCAGCAGGAGTATTTTAAATACTAGGAGGTCAATGGAGAGTAGGCAGCAGGTGGGCAGTATACTATCTGCATTGGTATCACCTAGTGCTTCATAAAAATGATTCAAAACACTCCTGGGCCTTTCCTCTCCTGTGCTAATTCAGAATGGGGGGCGGGGATCTGCATTCTTAACAAGTGATCTTTAGGAATACTGAAGGATGACAGCCACTCTCCTAACCCCTGCACACATTTGTCTCACAACATACAGGAGAACAGAGAGGGTTGCAGATGAGGAGCTGAGGTATTGTATTTTAAAACAAATCCAGTGATGTGTTAGTCACAATCTTTAGTGACTTGGATTCTTCAATTAGCACTACTGCTCCATCTGTGAAAGTTGACTCAGTCAAGTTCGATTTACCACTGTCTTGCCCTTTCATTTACTATTGATTTTCTCCTACAAGGTGTGTTACTCAAGCTGCCTCTTACAATTTCCAATTCTGGCACTATGTTCAACAAATGACTTCAAATGACTTTTCTGAGCCTTACTCTCACCCTACTTTAATTTCTATTTGGACTGTCCCTGCAAATGGAAAGCTAACAAATTATCTGCCTATAAAAACTGAATTCCTGTGCTTTGTCTTAGCTGAGATAAATTAGGTTCAACTCATCTTAGCAGTCCCAGTAACAAAGTACTTTGGAAATGTATATATGTTGTCCCAGGAAGCAGACACTGCCTCTGACATTGTCTTAGATAACACTTAACAATAATCAAATATCTAAACTTGAAATGGGATGCTGCTACCTTCTGACTCAAAAGACCAGCTTTGTCCACAGCTTTACGTTCCTTTATTTTTATATTGTTTGGGGATAGCCACCAGAAAATGAAAGTTGGCCAGGATGGAAGAATACTGAATACATTGTTTTTGTTTAACCATCAAGAGCTCAGGGCTGGGGAGATAGCTCAATAGAATAAGCGCTTTTCTGGCAAACACAAGGGCCTGAGTTCAATCCCTGGTTCCAGCAAAAAAAAAAAAAGAAGGCCAAAAAGCCAACCACAATACAATAATTTCCCATTACACCACTGCTGCCATTTTCAGAGACATTTAACTAAATATGGTGCACGTTAATTTACTAGCTAATTCTGCAGTTTTTCTAATCTGGCTATTAGATTCTCTCACTACTCAAAGAGTGATAAAATAAATCAGAAACACTTAGAAACCCAAACTATCAGGGAATTTGTCAAAATTTCATTACAGACAATTTTAATTGATAAAGAATATTGTTCTAAGGATCATTTGTCTAAGCAAAGCTTAAAGAAAAAAAGTAGTTTGGCTAGATTTATTTATCAATAAATCTTATAAGATTAAAGAGGAAGATGTAAGTCAAAGGTGAAAGTGGTTTTCTTAAAATTGTAACAATTTGAAAAAAATAGAGAAATTCCAAACTAATGTTACATTAACACAGGTAGCTAAGATATTATTCAGGGACTTTTATCACATTTATTCAGTGCCATGTTCTAGAACACAGAAAAACTCAAAGTACAAAGAAAAGCATTAGTTAACATTTCTAACACAGACCATAAGGGAACACGACTATTTTCTTAAATTATAACTCAGAAAAAGAGAAATAGGACACAAAGGTTAAAAAAAAAAGCGAAGTTTCTCACCTTCATAACCTCTGGAACACAAATCATCTGTGGTTCCATAGATCTTCCACCGACTCCATAAGCCAGAGCCCTTGTGCAACATAATATTCTTTTCTTGTTTATTACCATAATTAAAATATAGATCTTCACCCTTGATCCCAAAAAGTGTGTCATTTTTGCACTCCCACTTCTGAAGTTCACTTTTGGAGTTGCAGGGATAAAGCGTGATTGGAACCCAAACAGTTTTTGATGATACCCCCAAGCATAATTTAAAAGCCATGCTCATGACCTGGCCGGGGGACACCCATCGGAATTTCTGTGCCTGGGCATCCTGGTTGCAAGATGCCGTCTGGACTGCAGTGGGGCTGACTGCTTCTACGCAGCGCTTGTGATCCTCATTATAGATTAAGAATTGTCTTGTGTCTGTTAAAAAGAAGAAAGAAAACTGATGTAAGTGTGGTCACATAACAAAAAAATAGACTAGGTCAACAGTCTCCTTCCTTCCGAGTTCCATAAAGATTTAGGATTACAGGAAATGAGAGAGAGGTAACCAGGACAGAGCTGGCTCATTTTCTTCCGGGGCAACCCGGAAGCCAGGGGGAAGGGGCTAAGCCGCCAGATTGGCCAAAGTTAGCACAGCAGCCACTTCCCACCCCAGCCAGAAGTCCTAGACATTATGAAGAGCCTTCGGAAAAGGCCCACCTTACATGCAGTGCACTGTACATAAAAAGAAATTAACAGAAGGGAAGAATATCAATCTGGGAAAAGACACTGGGTGATTGAATATAGAAAGCTGTAGAATTAAATACACGAATTTCCCAGAATGAGATTTTGTCTTTTTATTATTATTATTAATTTATTTTAAAGAGAATAGAAAAATAATAGATGAGACATGAGAAACGATACACAATTTTTAAAAAATAAACAAGATGATAGGCATTCAACAATTACACATTATTGTCTTCCACGTAGTCGCTCAGATTACAGATATAAACATGTAGAACTGGTCAAAATAAATATTTTAAGCATTAACTACTACTTTCAAAAAACCAATAGAGGAGCTGGGGAGATAGCTCGGCGGTCAAAGCGCCTGTCTGACAAACACAAGGACCTGGGTCTGATTCCCCAGTAACATGAGTCATACTGACTCCAAACCAAGCGTGTTGTGGTGCACACCTGTAATCCCAGTGCTGGGCAGGCTAAGACAGGAGAATCACTATGAGTCCAAGCTGCATAGTGAAACCCCATACCAAATAAATAAATAAATAGAAATTAGTAGTGTAATCATTTTAGCTATCCTGTATATATATATATATATATATATATATACACATGATCATTTGCCTTCCTTTTTTCCTTTCTTTTCTCCTTTATCTCATCCCAACTGTTTATTCCTTATACTCAGTTTCTTTCCCTCTTACTCTATCTATTGCACCTTTCAGCATTTATTTACTTTTTCAGGTTCTTACACTAGGGAGACAATACAATGTTTACACATATGGGTCTGATGTATTTCACTTATGAGTATAGCCTCTAGTTGCGCCCATTTACCTATATCTTTCTTTATAACTGAGTAATACTCCCTTGTATAAAAATAACACATCTTTTTTTTTACCCACTCCTCAGTTGATGGTCATTTGGGTTGTTTCCAAGATTTAGCTATGACAAATTGTGCTGCTATAAACATGGGCGCACATATATCATTGTGGGATGATGTTTGCAATTCTTCTGGGAAAATGCCCAGAAGGGGAAAAGCTGGTTTGAATGGGACATCTAATCCTAGTTTTTAGAGGAATGTCCACACTGATCTCCATAGATGTTGCACCAGCCTACATTCCCCCCAATAGTGGAGAAGGGTTCTTTATTCCCCACAGCCTCTTCAGCATTTGTTATTAGTTAATTTTTCTTTTTTATGACAGCTATTCCTCCTGAGGAGAAATGGAAGCTTGGTGTTGTTTTAATTTGCATTTCTCAAATGATCGTGGCTGCTGAATGTTTTTTGTGTATTTATTTGCCATTTGTATATCTTCATCTGAGAAGTGTGTATTCATCTTAAATGCCCAATTTTAGATTGGGCAGAACTGGATTTTGAAGTGTGAGATATCTGAAATCTTTCTGAGGTGGAAAGATGAAACCTACATGTAATTATTCTGCTGATTGCCCTGCAGACTTACAGCTTTCTCACATTTAAAAAATATTTTTACTTTCGATAGCTTTATCTTCATTTTATGCCCTGCAAGTTTTTTGAAATATATTCTTAGTAGCCCAGGTCAGGGCTACTAAGCCCTGACACATTGTTGTATTTTGTTTTACTTTTCTCTCCCAACAATAAATAACAAAGATTCACAGGGAAAGGTCTTCTACATTGTTGGTGGGAATGAGAACTAGAGCAACCATTATGGAAATAAGTGTGCAGACACCTCAAAAAACTGAAACTGAAAATTCCACTTGACCCAGATATCTCCCTTTAAAGTATCTTGCCAAAAGAGTTTAAATCATCTTATTATAGGGACATACAACTATCCATGTGTAGTAATAGCTAGGTCTTGCAAACCAGGGCATATGTTCATGAACAGATGAATGGACATAAAAATGCTATTTATACACAGTGGAGCGCTGCTGTGCTGTAAAGAACGAGAAACTGAAGGTATTTGTAGGTAAATGGATACAACTTGAGAACATAATGTCAATTGAAATAAATAGGATCCCCAAGCCTAAACAGTGTGTTCTCTTACATGAGAAATAAAGAGCAAAAGAAGATAAACAGGAAGGAAGAAGTTCACGTACTTCCCAAGATTGTATATTCCCTTGTTTCAAAACTATCTTAATATACATGCAATTTGTTTCATCTAAACTAGCTTAGTTGTCTTAGTTCGTTGAAAAGAAAGTTTTGTGTTATCTTTTTGTTTTTTTGTAAGAATCTTTTTGGTCAGCCTTGTACTCTGAGTAACTACTTTGAAGATAAGATGCAGTGTATTCACCATTTATATTCTCTTATCTTTTTGTTATGAGTTTTTTTTTCATAAAATAAGACAGTATCTAAAATGTCTGTAATAGTGAGTTAGCTTTCATTTTATTGGCAAACTCAATCTAACCTCTGCAGAGCAAAAGTATGCAAAAACATATTTGATAATTATTTGTGAAGTTTTCAAAAAAGGGCAAGTGAATGTAAGTTTTATGTCATTGGAGACATTTAGAAGAACAATTTTTAAAATAATTTTTGTGCTTGTAATGGAACTGACAATAGAAGTAAATACATATGGATGACTTTTATTAGAAGACATAACTGCCAACTGACCACACAAGACTTCCTCTCAGAAAGGGAAAGAAGAAAGAATCTGATAAACATAATTTTTCTTTAAATCAAAATGAAATTCATGTCAATTTTTTTATTACTTTTTAAAGAATGTGCAAATAGGACCAGGGATATAGCTCAGTGGCCTAGCAAGCACAAGCTCCTGAGTTTGATTTGCAGTACAGAAAAAGAGAAAGAAAGAAAGAAAGAAAGAAAGAAAGAAAGAAAGAAAGAAGAAATGCCTGATTTCTTTTAATTTTACAACATGCACATAAATTATATACTTCTCCTGAAGTTTTCCCAAATTCTTTTTACTGACTTTGCATGTTTTTCCTGTTGTGTTTATTAAGACAGGGTTTCATTATGTATTCCAAACTGGCCTTAAACTGTCCTCAAACTCAAAGCAGTCCTCCTGCCTCAGCCCTCCACATACTGTGATTACAGACCTATATCACCACTCACAGCCTGCAGAGTTCCTTCAAAACGAGCTGGTAGCATTGCAGTCTTTGAGGGGCTGTATAACCTATTTTTAACCCAAGCATTAGATATAGACCCAAGAGTAGTGTCACAAGGAAGGTCCTCCTGTATTAACAGCTTTTTTCCTGGGCTGGGCTCTGTCTGCTGTTCTCAACCTCTCAGACCTAAAGCTTACAATGACTCACAGCCAGAAGAGATTATTTTCTCCCAGCATGCTCCTCTCCCTGGGGCTACATTTTTAGAGAGCTGCCCCTCTTTTCTACCTGGGTCCCTTGTCTGTGCTACATTGAAAGTCCGTCTGGCTGCCTCAGCTGTTACTCATGTGTGCGCATTTGATTTCTTGGAATTGCGACGCAGTAAAGCCTGGATCCAGCACACCTGCTTCTGTTGGCGACGCCGCGGTTGACATCTGTCATCTGAACATGCCATACCTGACTGAATCTCCTGTCTAGCTGGACTCTGCCTCTCTTGACCTCATTTGCTTGCCACCCATGCCCATGTGTGACTACATGAGGAATTTTCTGCCTTGGCAATAAAATTAAAATTTCAACAGCAGAGTGCTTAGCTCATAAGAAGCACAAGAGATAGGAAATTCATTAGTTTTTTTTTTTTTTTTTTAACTAAGGTCATTTACCACATAAAAATTAAATTTAGTCTCCTCTATAAAGGTAATAAATTTTGAAAAATCTGTCATTGAGTTCATTTTGGCTACTCCCCTTGCTGTTTTCCTTTCCGGATTTGCCTTCTACTTTTCAGATAGCTTTGCCCAGTGACATCTCATTTTGAACAGTAAATGCGTCTTTCCCTTCACAGTTCAACAGTGTTGATTATATTGTGGAACAGCAAACCCTGTGTGTGTGTGTGCGTGTGTGTGTGTGTGTGTGTGTGTGTGTCGCCCTTTACTACTGAACTATACCCCTAATTTTTTGTTTGTTTGTTTGTTTTTTACATAGCATCTCATTAAATTACCCAAGCTGGGCCCAAATTTTTAATCCTCCTGCCTCAGCCTCCCAGAGTACTGAGATTACAGCAGGCACTCAGCACGACAGCAGGCTAACGAACATGTACTGACTGATCAACTGAGTGTTAATTAGCCACTTAAGGTACAGAAAAGGCTGTCCATGAATAGTGTTGCTTCTTTGAAGTATTTTCACTTATAGGTCTTTCATTTTTACATGTCTAATTTTCATCTGTAGATCCATTTTAACTTTAAATGTGGTGGCAGTCTTCTCTTTCTCAATGGTTACTATATCTACCTAGATTTGCATACCAAAAAACATAGGTATCATCCTAGATTTTCAGTTTTCCCTCACTTTCCAGGATAATGTCAGAATCTACTGGTGCTACCCCCAAAACATGTTACAATGGTTAACTTTATGAGTCAACTTGGCAGAGTTATGGTGACAAGATATTGCGTCAAACACTATTCTCCATGTTGCTGTGGTCTTTGCTTAAAATGAGAAATTCACTTAAATTAGTAGAATTTAAGAAAATTAGATGACCCTCTACCATGTGGGTAGGCCTGGTCCAATAAATCAGTGACCTTAAGAAAAAACAAAGTGAGAAGAAGAGTGACCCCAGCTGAGGGGAGGGACTTTTGCCTCTAAACTGTCTTTACTATGAATTTTAAAGGTTTTACAAAGACACCTGCGTTAAAGCTTTGTCCACAGCATGGTGTGGGGACATGGTAGATCCTTGAGGAAGGGGGCCTTACAGGCCATCCTTGGGATGGTGGGAGTGTGCCCTCTGAGAGGTCGAGCATTATCTTTTTTTGCAACCTGATCATGAGATAAACAATTTTGATCTCCTATCACACATCATGCTGTGCTGCCTGGCTATTAATGTATTAACTGCCCAAAGCAATGGCTCTAACTAATCACAGACTGGACCCTCCAAAGCCATGTGTGAAAATGAACCTTTTCTCTTTACAAATTTATTATTTGAAGTAATTCCTTATGGTGATGGGAAGCTGACTTATGCAGAATTTCACTATAATAGCAACTTTTTCCTGTCAACCCTGGACTCACTGCTCTCCACAGCTGTAGGAGCCAATTCTGTGACTCTGTAGACAAAGGGGAGGAGACAGAGGAGAGAGGGGAGGAGAGGAAAGGAGAGGGGAGGGGAGAAGAGGGGAGGGGAGGGGAGGGGAGGGGAAGAAAGAGGAGAGATTCTCTTTCTCTCAGGAACCCTGCCTAGCACATTGTGTCCTAATCTCACTCTGTTCTCTTCAACATCATGCACCAACCTCTACCAAACCAGCCTGGTCTGGCTCTGTTCCTAATCTCAGTAAAATGCCATCAGCAGGGAAAATAGCCATCTATCTCCTAGTTTCTTCCAGGACCTGGGCCTGACCTATCATCAACTCCACATTGCAAACCTTACACCATGTAATGCTTGCATCCCCTGAACCACTGTTCAGTGTGATTTCCCTCTATTTTCATGATTTCTTTACTGGATTTCCTGGAACACATACCACATTATGGCAGAACGATTGCTTAATAATCTGCTCATTTTCTTCCTCTGCTACTTGGGCCTTGGGTTGAAAGATTTTGTTTCTAGTTTTGAAGTTCATTCGAACCTTGGTGGTCCTTACCAATGAACACAGGGAGGAAACATCCTGCATCCCTAAGGCAGCCCATGCTCCACTTTTCAGCCACACTACCTCTCTGTTCCTCAAATCCACCATGTTTTTGCCCACATTAGCAGCTTCACATTTTGAGTTCCTTTTTCTGGGCCTGCTAAGATCCTAGGTCAGGTGTCAACTCCTCCCAAGCCACCACAGTTTGTTTACTTGTCTGTCTTGTCTGTATCCTACTAGTACAGTGCAAATTCCACGTGGAAAAAAACTTGGTCCTTCTGACTGAATGCAGTAGTTTCACTTTGGGAAGCATAAAGTAACACCTCATCAAATATTAGTTGAATAAGTGAAAGAATACAGAACACTTACGTAATCAGGGGCATCTTGACAAATGACTCAAATATATTATTTTAATAATTATGGGTATATTTTAAATTAGCCTCTTTTTCATGAAAGCTTATTTTCCCCAAGAGAAAATTATAAACCCTTATGTTTACAGAAAGAACACTTGGAAATGAAAAGTTTCAACACACACTTATCTAGTCTTGTTTCCTCAGCTTATCTTTCGAAGTTAGGAAGCAGAAGTTCGATATTGTCTTTGTCAGACAATGCAAGGAAGCGTACAATTATCACACTATGGTCATGTATTTGAGCATTATTCTTCTGCCCAAGCTGTCAGCAAGTGGCTTTGCATCCATCGCTATCTCTGTGCAATGCATTTGAGGTACAATGTCATACTTCCTCCTCTGCAAGGACTTTTAACCCTGACCAAAAGGCAAATTGGGGCACTGCCATTACCCGTCACCACTCTCATGTCACATCTTTACAAACCTTCTAACTTTTATCTTACTAATTATGTTCTTATAATCAAAATATTGCAAAACTGAGCAGATAGAGGGCTACAGTCATATGTTTGCCTTCTCCTGTATAAGATCTGAGTTTCTGGTTTGAATATTTGCACACCAGAACTTTATTAATTGAAGAAGTCTCTCTTTATCTAAACTGTGTCTTTCTTTCTTTCTTTCTTTCTTTCTTTCTTTCTTTCTTTCTTTCTTTGTATTTTAGAGAAGGGTCTACAGGGTTTTCAGGGTCTCACTACTAGATCAGACTCATAGTGATCTGCCTGTTTGCAGCCTCCCAAGAGCTGGGATTACAGGCACACACCACCATGCCGAATCTCAATTGCCATCTCAGTGAGCCCCAGGGGGCGGGGCCAGCACACCAGGCCCAGGGATCAAACCTCCAGACCCTGAGCCTGCTTGCAGGTGCTTTAATCCACTGAGCTCTTTGGCTGGCCCTAAACTATCTTTCTGATCTCATATTTACTTTTTGACAAATACTTGGCAAACATCAACTGTGTGTCCAGCACTGTGCTGGTGACAAAACAAATAGAAACCAGAAAAGCAAGTTCTCTGACCACAACAAGTTCATACTCTCCTCTGGTTATTTCAAAGGCCAAAATTAAGGCAAAATATATTTAGGAATGGATTGATAAATTTCAAACCTCCTATATCATCAGAATGGATTTTCATTTTTAGATCATTATACAGCATTAAACAAGCAAGGACATTTACAAACCTATCAGCAAAGAAACTTAGGATTTAAAAGGAAAGTATTTAGGGAGGTAAGGTGATGTTCTACGTTTTCTGTTACATTGTAAGTCTTTCTCCACTATCAACAAATAAAATGCTGACATGAGAAGATAAAAGAAAATCATTGCTTGCAGAGGGAGATGCTGAGTTAGCAGAAGATAACCAAGCCTGCTTCAGTGGGCAGGAGGCACCAGGGCAACAAGCTCCTCTGTGGCCTCTGCCATCTCAGGGCATATTGGCCTCTCTGCCAAGTCCACAGCACATCGTTGGGCCTGGGCTCTTTGTCTGCCCCTCACAGACCCCAGCCCCACGGCTGCACTGCACACAGAGCAGTTTGGATGGGTGAGAGAATACACTGTCCTGGGACCAGCACATCTCCAGGGATGGATATGCCCAGGGCTTTGCCCTGCGAATGGGATGCCTCCAAGACTCTGGGCCGATCATGCTCACTGTTACCCATAGCTTCCCTGCAAATCCCAGCTCCTCTTGCCTGCAGTGGTCCCAGGCTTGGCCACACACTTCCCTTCCCCTCTCACTGCCCCATTCCCACATCGGTGCCTCCTTGGGTCACCCTGCGCTCAAACTGGAGCAGAGGCTGCCTTCAAGAAGAGCAGGAGCTGCAAGATACAGGCTGTCCATGAGCAAATGTAAAGCCAGGTCTAGTGGCAGATGCCTGTAACTGCAGCACCTAGCAGGCTGAGGCAGAAGGACTGCAAGTGTGAATGCCAGCCAGGGCAACTTAGCAAGATCTCGTCTCAAAATAAAAAAAGATCTGGAGGTCCAGGGAGATAGCTCAGTGGCGTAAGTGCCTGCCTGGCAAGCACAAGGTCCTGAGTTCAATCCCTGGTACCGCAAAAATAAATCAATTAATTAACTAAAATAAAAAAGATCTGGAGATGTAGATTAGTGTGAAAGCCCTGAGTTCAATCCCCATTATTATGAAAACAATGCAACAATAGCAACAACAATGATAATAATCAAAAACTATAATGACTTCCCCCAAAACTGAAATTAAATGAAAATTATTTATAAATACTTAGTATATGTGAAAAGGGATGCTTGAAGCAAGGGGAAGATGAAAAATTGTTAGGACAAGGCTTAATAATGTTGATTAAAAGTAAAGGAAAAATTAAGAATTATTTAGTCTCTGACTTTGATCTTTGTTTCTTTAACTTATTCATTCATTTATTAAATATTCAGAGTATCTGCCAATTTTGTCACTACATTTAACCATTTGGAGAGGTACAAATATGAATCTGAAATGGTTTTGGGAGGTTTTGTTTTTTCAATACTGGGGATTGAACCTTGGCTTCTACACCTAGCTACATCCCCAGCCCTTCTTAAATCATTTTTTCTTTTAATTTTGAGATAGGGCTCGCTAAGTCAGCAAGTTGCCTGAGCAGGGCTCTGGCCTGTGCTCCTCCTGCCTCAGCCCCCCAGAGTTCTAAAAAGGACAGGCCTTTGCCACCACACTCTGCTGTGAAGTGGATCCTGAGCTCAGGGGAGGACAAAAATGCACAAAATTCCTGCGATATTCCTTCAACATCTCTACAAGTAGGAACTTCTGTCTCAACACTCCTGAGCCCTGCTCTGGCTTCTCTATCGGCAACCTGGGAGCACCAGCTCCACCCCGGCGTGGGGACACACAGGCTCATCTACAGGCTTTGCAGCAGACGCTTCTGCACTGCCAGTTCTTCATCTCCACGCGGCCGTCCCCGTGAATCCTTCACCCTGCTACATTGGATGGACAGCTCCACCGCTTGGTTCTCAGTGAGTCAGATTCAAGCGCTTCCTTGTGGCATGACCTTGGTCAGCTGTTAACACTCCTCTCTGCTTCCATTTTCCCATTGGTGAGGTAAAGGTGAGGTAACGGGACCTATTTCACATTTCGTTAAGAATTAAATGAGATAATTTAAAGAAAGATCTTAGAACAGTTCCTGATGCAGAAATGACTCAATACATCTTTGTTAGGATTATCATTAACTTGGGGAAATTGGTTTTCAACACATGGTTTGGAGCAGATGTGAACTAGAGCCAAGAGAGAGCTGATTCAGCAACCTGAAAAGAGAGACACAAGGACAGAAGGATATAGGATGCAGAGACCCGCATTTCTAGCCTCAGAGGTGGCTAGCATCCAAGGGAAAGGAGTGCTTCTGGGGATTGATAAACTTGC
>NDGM011022958.1:0-18233 GCA_002564305.1 Octomys mimax
ACTCAGGCCTTTGAGCTTGCCAGGGAAGCACTTATTCCACTGAGCCATCTCCCTGGCCCAAAGCAAACTTTTAATGAGAAATCTTTATCCTATGCTATAAGTTTGATCTAGTTATCAATTTGTTCATACTGAAACAACTATTTTCTCATGAATCTTTCCCTGCATAGGTTTTCCTCTTTGTTGCCAGGTCTTCTCTACACATCCTACCCAGGCCCCAGGGAGTCAGTTTATCTTGTTCTAGAGCAGGTTTCCTGTTACAAGTTCAATTTTTGCAAAGAGTCTTGCCATGGTGAGCATGAATTTCATAGAATTCCTGCAATTATCATATCTAAGAAAAAAGTCTTGGCTTTTTCTCTCAGTAAACATATTAACCACAATGTCTACCATATTTATAAATAGCATTTGTATTTCTTTATTCAAATCAAGCTTTTAGGAATCACCTGTTACACTTTGCTATATTTAACACACCACATCTAATCTATCGGCAAGTTTTGCTCGCTTTTTCTGCAATCACATTTAAATTTTAGCCCATTTACCCAGCTAAGACTGTGGCCAAGAGTGTGTTTCTCCACTTTCATGGCATTCTGCCTGCAGAAGTACAGAAGTATTGACAGGACTAACAGTAATTACCATGGCATGTTGAAGCCCTCAAAACAAAATGGTTACAGAAATCAGCTATCATCGAAGACTAAATGGAAGAGCGTTCATAGAAACCATCTCTAAAGAGCTGCAACTCTCAGTGAGGGCTGTTAGAAAAGACCTCAGATAAGGAATACAGCCATTGAGAAAATGGCCTGATGGCGATTAACTAGGAAAATATAACAACTCATTGGCTTCCAATTTGCTGATCCAATAAAGTACTTGGTGTGTTCTCAATTTTAATAAGATAGAAAGGAAATGACAGTCCATTTTAAATATATGCATCTGGGAGCACAGAATTCAAAGGAAATAGATTTGTAGAAGCAACTGGACAATAAGATGGAATACCTAATTTCTTGTTAAAAATATACCTGAAAAATATCATAGGTAATACTTACAATCGACAGCTCTATATGGAGTGCAAATAGTGACCTCACCCACTCTTAGGCATGCTGGGGATTCGGCAATAAATAGGATGGATCACTGTATCTTCTCTCATAGATCTGAATTAACAATGAAATATTATTTAGTGATAACAAAAAGAAGTGTTGAAATTTAGAATAGGAATTAGAAGAAACATAGTAACAATTATCAGATTTCAAAATTAAAGAAAAAATTTACCAGGTGGGGCTATAGCAACAAATTAATACTTCTGAAATTTTATAGAACAGATAGACAAATACTGTCCATGATGTATATTGAATTAATTCTCCATCAATATTATTTCATTCAAATTCTCATTGGTAAAATAGCAATGTTATCCCTGATCCATAAAATATACAAATGTCATCCAGATATGATCTCATATATAGTAAAAGCTCAAATATTAGTCAGTTAGTTGGCATTATTATTGTTTGCATTACAATAACGGTTATTCTGCTTCAAGGTTAAGGTTCTTCTTTAAAGATTTATATTTGTCTCTTAAAAATTTAGACAAGAAAGAGGGAAATAGTAATTCATAATAATTTATAGGTGTAGCTGGAGAAAAATAAAGCTATTTTCACAATTAAATGCAGTACATTTCAAAAAGATAAGGCAGGTATTTTATGAAAAGTCATGTCTACAACTGTACACTAGCAAGTCTGTCAGCACAAATAATTTTAAATAATTTAATCAATTCAGAGATCGATCAAGAAAATTTAACTACAAATAATCAAGAAAATTTTACTATCGATCTAGTAAATTGACTTTGCTATAAAACATTTTACATCATACAACCACAGGACTGTGATAAATAACGAAGCATATAGTGCAAAAATCAAATTACTATATCCTTCTAGTAACTTACATTCCCTTAAACCTTCCTTCACTTTTTTTCTTATTATTTAATTCTACTATTTTTATTCACATTTTTCCCCCACTTAAGTTAGTTCTATTCATTGGCAGGAAGTTCACAGGAAATTCATACCAGGGTAGTAATGTGAAACTACAAATTATAGAATGAGATTACATATGACCTCTTACCCTCAATTTATTTTATGATCCAGTCATATTATTATTATTATCATTATTATTATCACTATTATTTCTTTTTATATATTTGGTACAGGGTCTCACTATGCAGCTCAGACTCATAGTGATCTTCCTGTTTTAAGCCTCCCCAGGGCTGGGATTATAAGTGTACACCACCAAATAACTGTCTTCTGTTTTAGGCTAATTTTTATCCCAGAAACCTCTAGATTTAGCTTAACAACATTTTCACCCTTAATTGTTAATATGTGCTAAGAAATAAACTGACACACTTTCTTCAACCTTAAAAAGATTCTGATCTTGGAAAACATAATTTAATCATGTTTAAAGACTGTTTTTAAAGTATCATTTCATCTATCAATATACATTTCCCAAAATAACAAATTTTATGTAGATTATTTTTCTAATTAGAGTTCATGTTTTGTCGTGAGTAATTTATGAGAAGTTTTACTGATTATGTTTTTTCAATTACTGAAAATGAATCTATTGTTTTTACATGTATTTTAACTGTGTTTCCAAGTGTTTGTGAAGTATTTATAGTTGTTTGAGAGTGGACAACTATAGCTATACCAATGATCCATATTTGCCCCTTCTTGGATAATCTTGTAGATTAAGAAATGTCTCTTTTGGAATGCATGAAAGAGAAAACAGAGAACAAAGGAGCAGCTGGGTAACTTTTCAGGGAGCTGCAGATGGTGATAGTTTTATCTGCAGGGATATCTGACTGGGTCCAATAAGGCTGTGTGACTTCCTGCTGAGTTCTAGAGTGGAAAGTTCTCCGTTATATATCATATTATTTTGTGATTATCTCTGGGTGAAATTACTCTCTTCCTAGCCATTATAAGACTAGCTCTCAATATTTTACTTATATATCAAGTTGTACTTTTTCCCTAAATTTCTCCAACCATGTTGAATAAAGTTGATTCCAAAAGCAATTTCCCTTTTTACCTAGGGAATGACTATCATTCTTGGTTTCTATTATTTAATTCCAAATGCAGACCCAATTATAGCTCTGCTGACTATAGATACATACATGTATATATTTTTGCAGGCACTGCCATTTTTCTCAACAACTTTGTTCTGAGAATGCATGTTGTGTAAGGTTATGATGATGTGTATAGACAGAGATTCTTATTTCCAAATTTATTAATTCAATAAATAGGAATTAACCACTTACAAATATTAGTAAGTATCATTGAATAAAAAAAGACAAAAGACATCCACGTTATCCAACCCCCATTTTAGATAGAGTGGTGTGGGCAAACAAAGATATCAAACATATACAATAGTACTTCCTCCATTCATGAGGCCTTCTGTTCCAGAACAATTTGGTTCCCAAAGAGAAGCGCTCTGCAAAATGTTACTTTTAGTAGTAAACTGTGCATTAGAGGAGAAACACAATTACGGGCATTTTCCCCATAATCTTGGAACAAATTAAGTTCATAGGCTGAGGTAACCCTGTAATCTTATTTAAGTAAATTTGGAAATAATGGTAAATGGCAAAAAATAAACCAGTGAATAAATAGAAAGGTGTTACGGGATCAGAGTGGTAGAATTTCCTGAGAAAGAAACGTTTTAGCAAGAGCTGGATGTGAGCAGGGATGTCGCCGTTATGAATATCTGCGAGGCTTGCCTACATGTGTGGAACAGTATACAGCTAGGGCAAAGAATATAAGGAGAATTTAAAGGTCCAGAATCCTGGAAATAAAGGGAAATCAAAGCAGAGAAAACAAGAGAGGAGAAGGAGTTTAGCTCAAATTAGTCATAGCAGCAAAATCACCTAGAACCCTGTGGGCAACTAAACTGCCTAATGAATTTACTTTTACACCCAGTTAAATAAGGTTCTTTTACTACAAATTTCACACAAATGAATCATTTGATTTGCATCACATTTTGACAAGGGTGTAGGCCAGTTTGGAGCAGGGACATTGTTTCTGTTATTCAAATGAGAAAGAAAAGAAGCATATTGGGTAAAAGAAGAAATGGTAGAATTTTATACTTCGTTTGAAAGTAGAGGGTATAGAACTTTTTATTTTCAAATGTAGGATGTGTAAAGGACAGAGGGCTGTGGTGATTCCAAGTGTTGTGTGTTAAGGAGAATAATTCAAATAATTGAATTGCAAAGACTTACATTTGGTGAATTTCGAATAAATTTTAGATGTCTACATGGAAATCCTAAAGAGGTAGATATAGATGATGTGTTCACAGCTTGAAAGAGGAAACAACTTCATCTGCAAAAACTGTTAAAACACATGTAGACTAAAACGTATAAATATATGTCAGGAATTTCTGTGCCCTGACAGAATAAACACATGATCCAATTTTTCTGACACCTTTTACTCTCAAACATATTGCTGATTGCTTCAACATATCATATGTATTTTTTAATTCTTTTCCTGCTAAAGACCTTTGTGCCTGTGTATTCTCTGTTCTCTGTTTCTATTTCATTACATCAAATTTTCACACTGCACTTTATGACATGTCAGTGGCTTTCACTTACATTGTCTATTTTAAGGTTCACTATACCTAGTTTTTCTTTTTTGCACTTTCTAGGTCAAATTGATGAAACAAGACTTAAATGAGCTCAAAAGGAATTTCATTTGCTGTCACACCCCCAGGTAAGAGACGAGAACAGAATTCAACAGCACCCTTGATTGAAGACTTGTGGGACCCTAAACCAAGATTCCAATTCAGCACACTGAATCTAACTTTTAGGAAGGCAAAATAATAAAAGTGGGTGTTCTAAATACTAATTTTTCAGTAACCTGCTAAGCAGAAATAAGGAACTAAATTATGAGCCATTTTAAAGAGCATGATATGTACTTCAAAGCATAAAATTTCATAAATATCATTTAGGATAAAAATTACAAAATTACTAATTTTAATTGTAAAACTATCACAAACATGTGACTATGCACAAAATAATTAGTATTTTATTAGCTTACAAATACACATATTAGAACTTCCTGATTACTGAAGGAGAAAACATGATGGGAAAATGATTGTTACTGTGCAGAAGCATAAATTAAAAACCCATCATTATTTGTATGAAAATGCTTCAGTAGAGCTAAAGAAATGAAGTGAGAAATCGAGGAAGCTGACTGGAGCATAGCAATAGGAAATGCATAGACAAGGGTGGGAGGTAGGTTTGCATCATTAGCTTCACCACACCACCTCTTTCTAACCCTAAGAAGCATAGCGTGGAGAGCATATCTCCTTGATAAGCATAAGAGGCCCTCAAAGTATAATGTGAATGTTCAAATAAAGAAAATGTGTTACAAAGATGTACTGCCATGAATCAGCCTTAAAGTATTCCCTCTGCTTCCAATTGTATTTTCTGAAAGTGTTCTGGAAGTTTTTTTCATTGTCTTTATCAGGTGTAAACATACAGTGAATGCTACTTCCAAATTCTACCCAACAGAGAGGCAGGCTGGACTAATGAAACCATCAGGTGCCCTCATTGACCTTTCTCACCAGATCTGGCATGACAGGACTTCTTTCTTTCTCAAAATCAAAATGACCATGAAAGGTAAGCATTCTGAATGGATTCAGGACACTGCTGTGGATACTAATGAAACAGGACTTCTGGAACTATTTCAGAAAGTGTCAAGAATGATGGGGTACATGTGCTTGAAGTGTGGAGAAAGCAAAGGTGATTAATAGCAATGCGTCTTTCTGTAATTTTTGAATAAATAAACACTTTTTGATCACACTTTACATACAAAAGAATTATTCAGCCATAGAAAAGAATTATTCAGCCATAAGAAAAGAAAGCAATTTCATTTGTCAAAACATTGTTAACCTGAAAGTGTTACATAGAGTGAAGACAATAAATACCTATATAGACAAGTACCACATCTCATTCATATAGTGATCAAAATGATGATCTTGCCAAAGTAGAGTACAAGCTGATTTCCAGAGTTGGGATAGTTGGTACAAAAGAAAGCTAAAAGATTGTTGGTCAAGTATCAGTGAGACAGAAAGAATATTTTCAAAATATATGTTTACAATAGAGTTTCTGCATTTAACATATTTCCATCTCAAAAATGCTAACAGTGCATATGTTTTCACCAGAAGAATGATAATTATATAAAGTAATTCATATGTTAATTAGCCAGGTATAGTTATTCTAGAGTGTATATATACATGAAGACCATATGGTCTATATGGTAACTGCATTCAATTTGATCTTTCATTTTAACAACAAACAAATCCTTTTCATTCTATTTTTGGCCACAGTCTCTTGGTGAGGTCTTTGTGAGGACAGTGTGAAGACATTAATTTTCTAACTGCTGAATAAACTATTGCATTTTCCTCATACTATATTTTATTACATTTTTATATAGTTTTACCATTAAATTTCATCTTGGCTTAATGATTTGTTATGGGTGTTGTCATAAAATCTGAGATTGAATCTGGAGTTGTCATTAATTTATTTTAATATTAGCTGTTACATTTAGTGGTGTTTTCCACTTACTGGTGCGTCACTAATCAGAGGTTGTCTATGATGAAAATGATCATCAAACAGTGTGTCACAATTTTGTTTACATTGCCAAGACATATACATTTGAGCCTTTTCATAGTTTTTTCGCTTTCACACTCTCACAGCCACAGCCAATGAAATCGGCTGATTTTACCCAGAAAACTCAAATAAGTAAGTAATTATCTTAGCCAGAAAAGACACAAAACCTCACTCAGCCATGCGTTTTCTTATTTAACTGTGAAACTGCATTTGCTGAAAGGAAACTGCTCGAACCAGTTCAAAAGGATGCTGGACAATGCAATTCTGCAGCGCAGTGTGGACTACAAGGTTTTACACTGAAAAAGAGATATAAATGGAAAATACATTTAAAACATTTTGTGTACAAAAGATTTCATTATATAAGGTTATGTAAGGTATTTATGGCTGTCTAAGCCTAAAAACAGCTTCTCTGTATTATTTTGTTAAAAATAGGCTTTGAATTACAAAAGTCATCAAAAAATGAAACAGTCACATAATTCTCCAAATATTATAAATTTAAAGTAAACTAAAACTAGAAAATATGTGCAATGAATTGGATTTTTTTCAAAGGGTTCAGAGTCTTAAATTTTATGTTACCTTTTCTAGTGAATAAAATGGATTAAACTATCGAAAGTTGTAAAATTAAATTTATAAGATACATTAATTGGACTTTTGCCAGCATAGATTTCCAATTTAAAAATCAGAATAAAAAAAGAAGTTAAGCAACAAAGACATAATTTATTCTTGATATTAAAATCTAGGGCTGGCCAAATAGCTCAGAGGATTAAAGCACTCATTTAGGCAGACACCGAAGCTGGGTTGGGTCCCCAGCATGTGGTGCCGGTCCCACTCCCGGGGCCTGCTGAGATGGTAAAGAGACTGGGCGTGATGGTGCAGGCCTATAATCCCAGCCTTTGGGAGGCTGTAGGTAGGCAGATCACCACGAGTCTGATCTGCATAGTGAGACCCTGTGGACCCTGTGGATCCTTCCCTAAAATACAAAACAAACGAACAAATAAACAAACACCTACACGCCCTGTCAAATATAGAAATACTATGACTGGTTTATGTGTTTTTTTGCAACTTTTCCTTTTATTTTTTTTAAACTAATTAAGTGTATTGGTACATTTTAGGTACACATAACGATCACATTCATCATCGGGAATTTGTATCTATACGTTATATAACTTATTCTTTTTTCCCCTGTTGCTCTGTCCTCCATTCATTGTAATTTTCAGAATTAGGAAAACACTTGAAGTAGCAAATGATTCTCCTTAGGAGCAATTTGTAACATCTAGGAGATAGTTAGTTTTATTTAATTTATTCTCTCAATGCACATGCAGTAGTATATCACCAACTTTATCTCTAGATCTCCTCTCTTAGAAATTCTGTTGGCTCAAGATTGATTCAGTCTTTCATTTTAAATTTCTTTTTTCATCATTCTAGTTGAGAAGCTTTCACCAAATTATTGATCTCCTTTCCTAGACTCTCAACTCTGTATGTAATATGTTTTACATTTCTTTTCCTGATTAATCTCATAAACACATTTATGACATAAACTTTACAACTTAGAGTGTGAAACTCAAAACATTTTAAATTGTTTTAACTGGACGAGTCACACCCTCCATTACCTGGTCCTAACTGACTTAATTTGATAATTAATCCTGATATGTCACATCATTGTATTATACATACATGATACAGCGATAGAGAATGTCCCTAGGAGTGTCGGTGAGGTCACAGCAGCATGAACTTCAGTATGTTTCGCAGTCGCTGTTCCCTCTTCTAGGACTTTTCACTGCTCAGCTCTCAGACACTGTGAACTTAGAAGCTTTGCTCCACCATGCTTTTCCACTGTGATATTCCTGGCTTGGAGTCTGCTCACCATGGACTGAATCCCATGAGCCATAAGCCAAAATAATCTTCTATAGTTGCTGGTGTACAGTTCTATATGAAAGAGATATTTGTCTTACAGTAAGCTTTTCTTCTAATAACATTCAAGATAAACCTTCTTTCCATTCCCATGAAGCTAGACTTATCAATCCCTTCTAATACATATATGTAAATCACCTTCGTTCTTTTCCCTCTTTTTTTTTTTTTGTGTAACTGGGGATTGAACTCAGGCCCTTGCACTTGCCAGGGAAGCACTTATTCCACTGAGCCATTTCCCCAGCCCCCCCACCTTTTTTTTTTTTGGTCTTTCCCCTCTTAAAATAAACTGCTGGTGAGCATTGCATAGTTCTCAAGGAAAGCAATTTCCACTGAACTTACAGCATTTAGTCTAGTTCAAAATATTTTATATAGTTTTCATATCAAAACCTTTAAGTTGCATACAATTAAAAGTTAAAATGATATGTATATAAATACATATTGGAATAAGCCTATGTTGGCCAACAACTTTTATCCGAGTCACAGTGGATATATTAATTTCAGTTCCTTTGATATCAAATTTTAGTTGGTACATTTATCTTTGTTATTCAGAGTCCAAATAGTTTCTATCATGTATTTTGGCAGTAATTATCTCCTGTAGCTCTCTCTTATCTACTGCCCCCTTTTTAACTTTATTGAATTCTTAGAGATGCTTAGCTAAAGTTTAGTCAAGTAAAGATCGGTAAACATAAACCTCTGACTTTTGTTTCTTAAGACTGTCTTTGATGTCGAAAAGGAGGACATGAAAACTTTGAGTGGCATCTTATCAATTGTCACCAGAAGATTGGATTGAAATGGGCATATTTATCCAAGTATGAAGCATAGTAAGTTAAGACAAAATAAAAAGAAAATGATGATTTTCATCCCTGACATGTGCGCTTTTTGTTTTTTTTCTAGCAAAGCAAGAGAACATCTTTCAGGCGTGAGAAATAATGTCCTCTGAATCAAAATAAATTATAGGTATTGATTTAAGAATTGATTATTTTCAAAGGTGCTTTGCAGAGATGGATAAAGTAGGTTTGAGTGGCATGTGATATAATGACAAAGCAAAACACATTTAAAACACATACACACACACACATACACACACACACACGTTCATTTTATATCTTTGAGAAGGTGTCATTGCATCCCTTGACGCTTTTTTCAGTTGTGTTGTTTGTACTCCTAAGACTATTTATGCAACTTTTAAAAAATTCCATAGTCATAGCCAGCAAAGCCCTCCCCCACCAACACACTTTGCTTCACGATTAGCTACAATACTTTTATTTTGGCTGGCAGTAGCACAAGAGAACTTCTCTAAATGAAAATAAATACAATAATGGTAATACATCACTATACAGTTAAATAATAAAAGGACTGGTTCCTAAGAGAGCAGCCGTGGTGAATGGGTACTTTCACTAACACTGTCATTTGGCTTGCACTAATGCATTACATCTTTGTTGCTGAGGGAATTAAAATGCCACTGACTGAAAATGTGAAATCAAGTGAAGGATTTTGGTTTTTCTCTCTGACAGTCTAAACTACAAGGAGACAGTAGGATCAGGTACCTTCTGAAAAATGCAGAAAACATCCTTCTTTCCCCCTTTGAAATGGGCATTCACCCCTGGATTTCTTTTCTTTTCAGTTATATCACTCCAATCTCTCTGTCCTTCTGTATCCAAATAGTTTCTATCATGAATTGTGGCAATAATTATCTCCTGTAGATCTCTGTGACACTAACCATGATATCTGTCCCCCCAGTGGATATATCTTAACTTGATTGCATCTCCAATAACTATGTCATATAAAGTCAGTTCTGTTTTTTTTTCATATTTAATAGAGGGTCTTCAGGGTCTACAGGGTCCTGCTACACAGATTGGACTCGTAGTGATCCTCCTGTTTTCAGCCTCCCAAGCACTGGGAGTACAGGCGCATGCCACCATGCCCAGTCTCAGTCATCATCTCAGTGCACCCCAAGAGTGAGGCCATCACAGCACATCAGGGATCGAACCACGGTCCCTGTGCCTGCCTAAGAAAGCATTTTACTTGGCTGAGCTATCTGGCCGGCTTTTAAAGTCATTTCTTAAATATTTAAGGGTGAAGCCTACAATAAGATATTTTGTACTTTAAATTTTTATATATTTTATATAGAATAAGCATTTTATATAATGATATTTTATGCTTGAAAGCTTCTAAATTTTACAGAGGTTATTTTGACTTTATATCTCTTATACTTTTATATAATTGCATTTCTAAATAAAACTCAGGGTAAAGAATGCATTGTCTATAAATGATATGGTGATAAATTTGAAAATAAACATTGTAAATATTAGAAGATTAATGTTGTACTTCTAGTGCAATCATAAATAAATAGGATTAAATAAACAGGTTAAATGAAGATATTTAATATCTAATGAATGAAAAAAATAAAAAAATGCGTTCCCTTCCAAGTGTATGATTTTTAAAAATCTAGTGTTGCCTTGATAAATAGAAAGGCAGCTGGCAAGAAGAAATGGAGTTGATGGGAATGAAGTGTAGCCAGTTTAACAAGATAATGATCTTGATGAAAATCAAGGTCTTGTCAAGGTCACAACAGGAAGGGTTAAAGGACGTGTTAAAACCAGAGCTAAAGTCAGTAGCATGTGCTCAGATGTTCAGAGAAGGTTGCTCCCACTAAGCAGTACTTACATAAGATCTACAAGTCAAAGATGGCATTTTGTACAACGACTATTTAATACATAAACCAATGAAATCACTTTAAACCAAAGGCATTTGGAGAATCAGGAAGCCACGAGACAGTCTTGACCACCATGTTCCTATCAGAATGGATGTGCTGGAGGGAATGTGGAGTCACAGCAATTCTCATGGCCAATGAGAGTGGCAATCTGAACAGCTTTTACCACAGGATGCAGCAGTCATATTGCTAAATATTTTTTAAAAGTGCATAGAAATTTGTGTTTAGACATAAACCTCCACAAGTATGTTGGTAATAATTTTATTTATTTATTTAGTTATTTATTTTGCGGAACCAGGGATTGAACTCAGGCCCTTGCACTTCCCAGGGAAGTGCTTATTCCACTGAGCCATCTCCCTGGCCCAATAATTTTATTAATAATTATTAAAACTTGGAAGCTGGCTGGGGAGATAAGGACCTGCCTGGCAGGCACAAGATCCTGAGTTCTTTCCTGGTACTGCATACCATGCCAGCTCTACAATCAAGTATGGTGGCACAAACCTGTAATCCTAGTACTGGGGAGGCTGAAACAGGAGGATCATTATGAGTCTGTTAAGGTTTGTGATGCGTTGTCCCCCTAAATCCTCTTACAGTCATGGGATAGCTTCTAGAGTTTGTGATCAATTCTTGATCCAATGTTGGGATTATGGGTGTGAGCCCCCTGAGGCACGTAATCTGCATTACAAGGTAAGGAGAGGAGAGAGGCTAGCTAGCTGCCTGAGCTGCTGCCCCGCCTTCTGCTCTCTTTCTTTGCTACCATGAAAGGCTGCTCTCTGCCATGTGCCAGTCTGTCTCGGAGCCAGCTGAGTATGGGCTGAAGCCTCCACTGACTGTGAGCTAAATAAACCTTTCCTTCCTTCATTTTGGGTGTCAGGTATTCTGTCCCAGCAAGGAGAAAACAGTACCTAAGACAGAGTCCAAACTGCATAGTGATACTCTGTGTCAGAAAAATAAAGAAGTTAGGGTCAGCCATATAGCTCAGTAGATTAAAGCACCTGCAAGCAGGCGCAGGGGCAGGAGGTAGGATCCCCGGGCCTGCCCTGCCAACCCCACCCCCGGGGGAGTTCTGGGATGGCAACTGAGAGTGGGCGTGGCAGCACAGGCCCGTAATCCCAGCTCTTGGGAGGCTGTAAACAGGCGGATCACTATGAGTAGGATCTAGTAGTGAGACCCTGAATATTCTGTAGACCCTTCCCTAAAAAATACAAAAAAAGTTGTAAAATAATAAATAAAGGGTGGTACATTCATACACTGACATATTATTTAGTGCTGAAAAATAAATGTGCTGCCCAAATATAAACACCAAACAAGAACAAAAGTATTATAAATTGATAAACATGAAAAAGACAAACTATATAAACAGCCAAATATTAATGTTTTCTATGAGATCAGAGACAGGAAAAGGATAAATATATGTTTTTTTTCTTTCTTTCTTTCTTCTTCTTCTTTTTTTTTTTTTTGCAGTACCGGGGAATGAACTCAGGACCTTGTGCTTGCCAGGCAAGCACTTATTCAACTGAGCTATTTCCCTGGGCTAATATATGGTATTTTAAGAGAAATACATTATAGTATGGCTAAATGTAAAACATGTATTTCTCAAAAATTAATAGATGGCTGCAAGCAGAAAATTAACTGTAATATAAACTATAATTGATAACATTGTACTAATATTTGTTCAACAGTTGTAACAAATAATTGCATTAATATAGGATGTTATAATAAATGAAATTGTGAGCCAGGGGGATGCAACATGGAAGTTCCAATTTCTCTGTAATATTTTTGTGAACCTAAAATTATCATAAAATATGGCACATACATATCCTGGAAAACAAGCCATTTCCTTCAAGGTGCATATTACCATGAGGTTAGAAAAAAGGCACACATATCTGAAATTATTTTAACACATCATTATGGTACTGTGAAATCAGTAATATATATCTACATATATATGTAGACATATATATATGTATACACATTTTTAATGTATTTATATATCTTGTATTGGCAGGTAATTTGAAAAATACGATATTCTCTTTGAGGTGACAGATACAACACTACACCACATAATATCAACACATTGGCAAGGCATTTTATTTTAACTTAATCCAGCTTGTATCCATAGCAAAGTTAATTTCTTCATTTCGAAGAGGCACCCGAGTGTAGCATTCTCATAAGAGGCTGAGTTTGATGGCTGGAAAAAATGGACACTCACTGTAACATATAAATATTGCCTAAGTTATAGTTATATTTTTAGGCATATAATCTCAATGTTGAGTGTATGGGAGACTTTAGACAAGGCCCATATAACAAGTGACTTTGCGTGCAGCTTTCTAATGCATGCTTGTCTTCATAGGAAACCTAAATTAGAGTGGCTAGTGCTACATCAGTGCTGAAACACTGAGATCTTGTTCGTTTGCCTAAAGCATCTATGAGAACTTATACCTATTTAAATGTTATTAACCTCACCTGAAATTCTATTATAATTGACTTCATATGCTGTAAGAACTGCCCATGACCAACTATGTGCCCAGCATGTCACTTGCCCATTCTTGAATCACTACTTCAGCCTCAGCTGGGCTGAGTTACAGAAAAAACAACACGCAGTTAAATTGCTTGGTACCATTTTAACATTCAATAGCTAAAATTTTACTGAATTCTTAGCAGATTTACATCTAGTCCTCTCTTCACTGCTCAAAAATGACTAGAAATGAAATCAGCAACTCTTACAGATTTTGAAGGAAAGAAAACAGTTTCTCTCTGAGTAACTTCACAGGTCACTTCTAGCTACACATAAGACCAGAAATTTGTCAGTGAAGTCTGCCTTCATCTAGTTTAACGCTACAGGTGGCCATGGGATTCCAGGACCTTGTGCATCCTTTGGAGTGGTTTCTACTGACATCCTGGACCACATGAAGAGCAACGGTGTCAAGGAGAGTATTGTCTACCGTCAATCCGTCTGTGGCTAAATTTACATCATGTCTGCTTCCCACAGGGTCTGTTCTTTTAATGTCATTTCTTTTGCTGTTGCAGTAGTATTTTTCTGTTCATGAAAAGCAAAGTGCAATAAAATAGGACACTTGGAGGCTCCCTAGATTATATCTAATATTAATACATACCAACTACACAATCTGAAAGGTACTTGGCCTTCAGATTAAGAAGCACATGCTTGCTAATATCTCTATTTATTTGTCACAGAACTTTGTGACAAAAACTTACCAATGCCATCATTTTTCTAAATGAATGTTTTATTATCTTAATTTTAATTATATGAGTACAATATAATCTAATAGAGCTCTCTCCATATGTGTTATATTTTATTTTTTTCTCAAAATTCTGTTTCATTTCTTTAGAAAGCTAACAAATTAGTTTTAATTCATAATATTATTATTCTGAGTTACTCAATTAAGTTTTGAATATGTTTTGCTTTTACCCTTGAAACATTTGAGGATCTAGCATAGAGGTATAAATATTCTTAAATATGGTCTGGGAAAATAATGTAGAAAAATCCAGGAATCTGATTACCTATAGTACACACAAATTTGATAATATTAACTTTGAATTCCAATCTTTTTTTTTTTTATTTGTGTATTTGCTATAAGGCCTCCCTGCACAGATTGGACTCATGTGATCCTCCTATTTTCAGCCTCCCCAGTGCTGGGATTACAGGTGTGCACCACCACACCTGCACTCATTTGTTGGCTCAGCGCAATACAGGGGGCAGGGCCGGGGTAGCATGTGGGAACAGGCATCGAACCCTGGTCCCTGCACTCCCCAAAGTACGCGCTTTGTCCACTGAGTTATTTTGCTGGCTCTTAAATTCTAATCTTAGTAACAAATCTTGATTATGTTTTAGAAATTTCTTTCTATCATAAGGAAATCGGGTGAAATTCCTGTAATGTGAGAAATCTTCCTCTCAAATTACCATGAGATTATACGTATGTGTGTGTAAGTATGTTTTATATTTTTTCCAATACATTAATTAGTCTATTGCTATAATTTTAAGGGATAAAAATGTATATTTATTATTCATTTTTTGAATTTTGAATAATTAATTTAAAGATTGCCTAAATTTTAAAAATCAGCCATAGTATTTTCTACTTCAACATATGACAACAATTTATTTAATAAATCTGTTACTCTTGTCATTTAAACATAGACTGTTCTCTCTGTCACATTGTGGTATTCTAAAACCTTGGAACTCTTCTGGCCGACCTATCATGACAATCTTTTTATAGCATTATAAAGATTTAACTATCTCCACACATGAGGGAAATAAGTTTTTTGGAAGTAAAAGAATATTTTATTTCACTAACTGTTAGTATGTGACTTATTCATGGTTTCCTTCAGTTAACAAAGTAGGTTTTTAAAGCTGCAAGTAGTAAAGAATGTATAAAACTAAATGAATAAGCCTGTCATGAAGAGTATCATTTAAGTATGGCATTTACAAATTTACTGACGGGTTTATGAAAGATGCGGAGGTGTGACGACGTCAGGATGAAGACGGCTTGTGTGCTTATTTGGTCTCCACTTCAGAATCCCAAAAAGGAGAGTTTGATTAGATCTTTTTGATTGCCACAGTTGATTAGAAATTGGCCCAATTTATGTACTTGGAAAAATGTTATAAAACTGCATAGATATCCAAATACCACCTATTTGGGTAGTATTTAATTTTATATTTCTTGACTTCCTTTCTTTATGATATTAGCCATTAAACCTATGGCCATCACACTAGGGGATCTTCCCAGCCAATGACTGATTCATTTAGTTTTGTTTTGAGATGGAGTTTAGCGAAGTGGGTAATTTTCCCAAGCTCCTGCCTCAGCCCCTCAGAATGTACAGTCATGTGTGACTGGTTTCTTTTTTCTTTCTTTCTTTCTAGGGATTTTTAAGTTGGCCCTGGAGATATACCTTCAGAGCAATAAATTTCATTTTTTCCATATTCTGGCTAAGAGTCACAAATGAAATCATAATAACAAGAAAGCAAACTCAATAGACCAGCTATCATTAAAAGCGTGGCTTGTTTCATGTTAGGCATTTAAAAATATGTGCAGCTCTTCAACTTGTGTCTATAATTCCAGTATTTCTGATATGTAATGAAATATTCTAGAAATTCTTTATTTTCCTACATTTTGTTATGTCCCAACAATTTCATCATTTCTTATATTGCAGACTTCTTTGATACCTGATGTTACCCTTTGAAATCTTAAGGGTTATTATATTATGACTATTTGTTTCTTAAGCAAAAAGACAAAGATGAAAAGAGATCTGAATTTTGCCTAAAGTCTTGTCAAGGAACGAGCTGTGAAAATTAAC
Organism: Octomys mimax; assembly: GCA_002564305.1. NCBI lineage: Eukaryota > Metazoa > Chordata > Mammalia > Rodentia > Octodontidae > Octomys > Octomys mimax. Next base: position 16,569 of record NDGM011022958.1, read on the forward strand.
CCATGCAGCAATAGTATGTTATTTCAGGGGCGTTATAACCAATAGAAATAAGTAAGATACTTTCCTAAGTAGATGATTATATGACACTCCTAGAACCCCCAAATTGCTCATATCCCTGGTCTCCCCCCTTCACCCTTATATTCCTATAGCACATAGGAAACTCTTCCTTTGCAAGGGTACCTCCTGACGCAAGTGGGAGAGATGACAACTATTGACAGCTCATGCTAGAGCCCATGAAATCTGAGGAACATAAAACATCTGGACATACTTCAAATACTGGATAGAAGGAGCGGAGATGGCACTACAGTTCTCAAGGAACTTCACTGACATCCAGAAATGGAAACAGAGAGTATTTGTGGTATTTGGTCACTTTAGTACACATCATTCACCGAACATCTAGCAGGTCATGTCAGCAAGCTTCTGCTGCTCTTAAAGGGTGTTGGGAGACAGCTGCAGTTATTTAAAAAGGCGGCACCGCTTTGTGTCCTGCAGGCACTAACACATCACTGTGTCCACAAAATATACAACAAAAGACAAAGCCAAATGGTTGGTTTCAATATTTTCTGGAATTCTCTTTGCGAGTCAAGAAATAACGGCGCCAGTGGTGAGTGGCACCGATGGAAAACGAAGCCCCTCCCCATCCCCTGTCAAGTTTCCTTCATGGATAATTTTTCAGGAGGGACTCTATAGATGAATTAATAAAAAGCATTAGTTTGAAAATAGTCTATATCAAGGAAGAATAAAAAATTATCTGAAAAAATATATTATTAGAGTTATTCTACCATTAAACTCAGTACTTTTTCTGCAACTAGGTACAAGGAAATAAGTTTTCATAACCAGAGTGTTAGATTCCATAGGAGGCCTTTTGATTGTGACAGAATTACCTAACCTTTTTTAAACAAAATGGAATAATAATAAATTGTATTGATTTACAAATTCAAGAGTTGATCTGGGTTATAAATACGGAAACATAAAAATATTGGTAGGATTCAGATTTGCAATGCTGTTGGGGTTTTGGCTGAGCCGCAACTTCCTAGGAGGAGTAGTGGGCAATGACTAAATAGAAGAACCAGTAGTATGATTCGCGGGGCTCCAGCAGGTCAAACTTTTCTCAGAGCGCAGGCATTCTGGAAGCTGAGACAAAGATCTTTCCAGATAGCCCATACTTATTCGATTTTCAAACAAAAGAAGGAAATACTGAGGCAAACACAGACAATGAACAGGATCTCGGGAAGTTAGTTCAAAGACAGTTTGGCCTAGTAAGAGAACCGTTTGATCGCTAAAGTTGGCAGCTTTTTTACTCTAGAATAGGGAGCGTCAGCAATCAGTCTCGACTGGTGCTTCCGCTGTGGTGTTATCTAGATCAGTGACGGCAAAGCCCTTAGAGGCCGAGTGCCCAAAGTGCAGCCCCAAACCTACTTATTTATTGCAAAGTGGCAGCCCTACAATTAAAGGTGAATAACCAGGGCTCAGCTGTCAGAGCAATATTAGGGTCTTGCCAGCAGAGAGCGCTCTGTGTACCGTCTGCTCCACACGGGTTCTGAGCCCGATCCAGAGTGCAAGTGAAAGATGGTTGACTCTCCACAAATAAGTCCTAGGTCTTGCTTTATCTTGGTCTTAACTACCCAGCAGAAAAGTATAAAAACGAAATATAAGAAGTAAAGC
>NDGM011022991.1:0-30890 GCA_002564305.1 Octomys mimax
ATAAAAACAGCCAAGTGTCCTATCATTTTAGGGCCAATAAAGGCCATCTAGAAAGGAGTCCTGGAAAAGTTTTATGTTGAGTATCTGAATGTCCGGCTACTCAGAGGCTTGAGGACCCAGGTGATGAAGCTGCAGGAACGAGGTCTTCATGCATTCTTAGTAGTGGACGAACCCACCTATTGATCCCTCACGTGTCGAGCCTGGGCAGGATGCTCCTGGTGCCCTGTGCATTGTTCTATTCTGTGGGTACAGCAGGGGAGGAAACAACAGCAATCAATCCTCACCTTTACTATCCTTATAAGTTCTGGAGTCAGAAAAGTGGGTGGTGGGTTTCCACTGTGTGGCAGACTCCAGCACTTCCTTCCAGGTACAGAAACTGAAAGCAGCTCTGCTTTTGCTTTGCTGTGGCAGCCCAGGCTCCAGCCCCGCCTCCCGCTGCCCAGCTCACACCTTGCATTCTCACCAGCTGTCCTGCTCCTCCCTGGGCCTCCCCCTACGCATCTGTATGCAGACTCTGCCCCTTTGGTGGTCACAGGATGGAAAGTAAATATAAAAAAAGGCGAAGCACATTTCAGTTGAAATCCCCAAGGAAACTGATGTGATTGCTGTACAGGAATGGCTCCAATAAGGGCAGAGAGGAATATTGCTTTCATAGCTTTTGGGACATAAAACATTTAGAAAATGTGATTGATGGGCAAGGTCTAATTCAGCGTTTATCTCAGGCCGCACACCCTCGCCCGGTCTTGCTCCCCACAACACATAGGCAGGCTCACAGGCAAACTTTCCCCCCATTTTGCTTTCTTTTCCTCTTTTCTCCCAGTGACACGGATTTATCATCTTTCTGTTAAGCAGGAGAACTCCTGTGGCTATTTATAATTAATGCTCAGAAACCTGCCAATCCATTTAATGACACTAGCAGGTCAAGCCCCCTTATAGCTCTCCATTAATCATCATTAGAACAGCTCTGAGTTTTTACATTCTTTTTAAATGTTAATTCACCTCTGTAATGCTCCTTTTAGTTAAAACTGTAAAGGGGAAGTGGCTGGTGTCCCCACATTGTCCACAGGGAATGACTGTGGGCTGATAAAGCCTGGTTGATTTTCCCTCTTCCTTTGTATTCCGCCTCCCATCCCCACTACCAGATGTCAGCCCAGTGTTCTTCAGTTGCCTGTATTTATTTCTAAAAAAAAGAAAAGAAAATGCCCAGTGGCTTCGAGTTCCGGGCAAATGAACTTTACACTCTGAAGTTCTTGGAATCCCAGGGCTCGAGCAACAAGCTGAGAGAAGCTTCTGAGTTATTGCCTCAGACCAGCATCCCCACATGGCTTTGCGACTTCTAAAAGTGATGGAGCCTGAAGTCTCCTGAGTAAGGCAAGGCACTCCAGCACTCAGGAGGATGGCTGGCAAAGGGGGCCGCAGCAACCTTCTGCTGGGCTCTGTTGTGACAGCCGCCCACTTGTTTAATTTTTGCCATGAAGGGGCTGTGAAGCTCTGGGCAAAACGTTCAACCTCTCCCTCATCTAGACAATGGGGCCCACAGCCTAACTGAAAAGGTTAACTCTATAAAGACTGAATGGAACTGAAAGTATGCTTGACTTTTCCAGCCAATCTGAGTGTGCAAACTGTCAGCACATGTGCTTCTGCGTGTCTCTGTCACTGGCCTACATGTGCTGTCACTTTCCACCAAGACAGGAGTCTGAGGCTTCACATCAATGTAAATTCTTTCCCACAAATCTCTGGGTCTGATGATGTTCATATCCCATTTCTCAGGTCAGAAGTGTGTATTTTTAATCATCAAAATGTATGAAGTGAAAGTTAGGAATGTCAAATGAAACTTCAAACACCAACTCTGTACAACTCTGAGCAATTCACTTCACCTCTCCGAGTTCATTTCCCTTCTGGTTAGGTTTCATATATTTAAGGGCCATTGACCTAGTAAATTCTGTGCCTTTATTGCTTCTCTATGACTTTTCTCCAGGGACCAGGACAATTACTCAGTGCTAAAAATGAGAAAGACTTGTCCATTTGGCCAACTGAGCTCTTAAATTTCCCTTATCTCATCAAGCAATGTACCTAGAGTTCAGAGCTCTAATAAAAGCAAATGTAAATAGATGGAATAAATAGAAAATGTATTCTTTATTCATTTTTTGACACACTGAGCTTTCTTAATACCACCCAACATTGTTCTAGGCAATTGGGAACATGTATTTGAATTTATTTTCAAGGTTGCCTACATTTACATGGAAATGATCCTTCAGGGGCCACTAGGTACCAGGTGTCTCATCTATTATATTGTTTCATCTTTTTAAATATGCTAGAGTAGTTAACCTCATTTTATACCTAAATAAACGGGACATTTGAAGAGCTAATGTGGTCAGTTCAAAGTTATGATATTTATAAATTTTAGGGACAAGAGTCAAACCTACTTCTCACAATTTAAGTCCAGTTTCTAGTTTTGCAGTACTTCAGTTGTTTTGGCCACTTTCTCACCTTTTTTGGGATGTTGGGTGGAATGAGGTTGATATACTTTGGATGAAATAAAACCATAACCCACACATTAGTCAGGATTCCATCATTTAATAAATTTCATGAGACAATCGAATTAAACAGTGGAAAGATTTCTTCCAGCTCATGCTTTTGCAGGTTTTCATCTGCGCGTGGTTTGCTTAGGTCCTGTAACATGGTACATCATGACGGAAGTATGTGAGTGGAGAGACTTTTGCCCTCATGGCAGCTGGAGAGCAGAGAGAGAAGTAGATGGGGCCGTGAAAGCTCCCCCCAGGTACACCCCAAGGGTCTAGCTTCCTCCCAGTAGAAGCCTCTTCTTAAAGGTTCCAGGACTTCCCAGTGGCACACAGGCTGGTGAAAAAACCTCAAATTTTGAGGCACACTTACTGAATCATAGCACCCTAAGATTATTCCTCTTCTGAAGTGAAATGTGACAGGTGACCTACGATGCGGATCTAAAATCTGCTTTCCTGGGATGATTCCTCATTGTGTTCAAGTTCTCTCTGGCACTAGGATGGACTAATAGGCTTCCTTGGGGCTCTTGAGTCTTTCTACCCTCCCACCTTTCCTACAGGGACAATTGTATCCATACTCCCTTCCCTAAAAAGCATCACTATAGCCTAAGTAGACACGGGTTCCCACGCTGGGCTTTGCCATCTGTTATGCCCTTCACTTGAAAATGCAATAAAAGCACTTGACAATTATGTCAGTACAAAGGGCAAAGAGGACTGCATGTCAAAAGCTGTGTAAAATTCATTCTTCCAAAGGTTGCATCGAGAATATTCTGGCCAAGAAGAGCTCCAACAGTGAATCACTGTCTGGTTCTCAGCCTCTTTCTCATCTGGCTGCTTTCCTTTATTAGTGGGCCTGTGTTAATTTGTGCTTGGTATCAAGTTAATAACAATAAGACCTTATAATCGTGTAGCACCGTATACATTTGAAAGGGCTTTCACAAATCTATTATATCCTTAAATCTTCATGACTGTAGTTGGAATTTAGAACCAAAGGGCTTTCAAAACCATTTAACCCAGCACTCTCAGATGATTATTATTGATGTGTTTTGTTTAGTTTAAGTAATGTATCCTTATTAAATATAATTTGGGAACCATACAAAAATAGCTTTAAAAAGATTTAAAGTCACTCATGCACAATTATATTTAATGTATTTCTTTCAATTTTTTCTTATTCTTTGCCATGGTTTTTATTATATAGTTATAATCATATCATTTATATCTCATTTTTCCTTTTAAGAATAGATCAGAAGCAATTTTCCATGTCGTTACATAATGTTAGTGAACATCATTTTAATTGGTTTCATTATATTACATCAAGTAGATGTACAATACTATTACTCTGTGTTTGGACATTTGTGTTGTTCTAATTTTTTGCTGTTATAAATAATGTTTCTGTGAATATCTCCATGACTATGTCCTTATTCCAGTTTTTTGGTTGTTTCTTTAGACTTGGAACTAGAAATCTTGTTATTACAGATTCACTTGTTCTTCTCAGGGGAAACTGAGGCACAGAGGTAGAAAGTGACTCCAAGCCCTCAAGACCAGTTAGAAAGGCAGCTCTGAGGTAAAAAGCCAAGTCTTTTGTTTTTTGGTATTCCGTTTGTTCCATTTCATGATTATTCTCAGAATTTCTAAATAAAGAACTTGAAATGCCTTGAGCTTCCACATAAAAGTAATTTCATTTTTAGTACCCAATGAGGGAAGAAAAATTATAATAAAAACTACCATAAATTCCACAGCACTTCTAAATAATGTGTATTAAACACAGTAACAAACATGTTTATTTAGGAGCCTGAGCAATAAATATAAGGAAATAAGGATGGAAACTGACAATGCTTGTGCAGAAGCCTTCCGTAAAGCCCACCTTCATTTTTCACCTCGGATCTTCATTGTTCTTTACAAAATATGTCTCCTTAGGTTTTGGTCTGGATATTCATTCGAATAGAGCTCCATCATCAATGGGATCACAGTTGTGTCCCCTAAACCACTCCTACTCTCCTCAATCGATCACCTAGTGTGGCTGAGGAGAGGTACAGGAATTATTCTGAATCTTGAGGCTGGTGCCAGCTTGCAGTGAGTTTCATGTACAAATTCAGAGCTCTATAAGACCATTTCTGGAAGAATGGTCTTGACAAAGAACAGTAATGTCCCTTTGTTGACTGCCTGTCCACAGCTAGGTATCATCCTAACTGCTATTACACATTTTCTCTTCACTTTAACAACATTACTATGAAATGAACGCTGCATTTACCAGGAGTTTGCAGATGAGAAGCTTGGAGAAAACTTCAGTTTCTGCAGAAATGGAATGAGAGGGCAGGGATCTGAGGCCTGGGGATACGGCTGCTGACTCGTACGCCTACCTATGACATGCAAAGCCTTTTCTGCCCATGTCTGCAGATGGGTGTGCTGAGGCAGGTCTTTCCCCTCACATCATAACTGCTTTCTCATTGCTGGTACAAAATGCTCAATGCCCACAAGTTAAAGGAGGAAAGGTTTATTTTGGCTCATGGTTTGTATAAGTGTTACCCATTGTCAGTTAATCCCAAGCAGGGCAGCATGGCAAAGGAGCATGGCAGAGCAGAAATAGTTTATGCTGTGACAGGCAAGAAAAAGCAAGTGATCAAGGGAGGAGGAAGGATGCACAATGCCCTTCCGGGCCAAGCCAGCAATCACCCACCCTCCCCCCAGGCTTCATTTCCCACCATTGCACCCAGCCATGAAACTACCCGTGGACTGGTCCAGGGATGCGTATGGCACACCCATGATCCAGTCACTTCCCAAAGCCTCGCCTGGGCATACATGGGGCTTTGGGGGAGCCACTAGACATAAACCATAACACTACACCCTTGGCTCCTAAGAGACTCATATGTACCTCTGTATGCAAAATGCATTTAGTACCTCTCTAAGTGTTGCAGTAGCCTGAAAAGCTTGGCATGGCTGAAATGGTCCACATTCAGTTTCCTTTGAGATTTAAGGCAATCTCTTAGCTGTGAGCCACTGTAAACATGAAAATAAAGTTAAACACCTCTAAACACATAATTGTACAGGATGAACATTCCTGTTCCAAAAGATAGAAATAGAAGGATAGAAAGGAAAGAGAACAAGGCAAAGCTGAAACCTAGCAGAGCAAACATTAGGTTGTGCTGTTCCATGACCAGTCCCCAGGACAATCTGTGGCAAGGTGTGAATTCCAAATGGCTTGGGTGGTCCAACCTCTATGCTATTGCTAGTGGTTGTAGCCTTCATGACTGCTCTCTTGGGCAGTTTTCTCACTCTTTGTGGTCTCCCTCAGGTAATCCACATTCCTGATATGTCTGACCTCATAGGGTCCCCACTACACTTTATACACTTATACTGAAAGCTACAAATACTGACCTTTCAAGGGCACGCTTGCTAGCCTCTCATGCCTTCTTCAGAATTTCATTAGAAGCCTTGCTGCCCCCACAATTCTTGCTTTCTGCTGGCACATAAAACCAGCACTTCATGGGCGACACTAAGATTTGCTGCCGATGGAGGGGCAGCTGAACTCTTGTGTCTTGCCAGTGATTGCAGAGAGCTCTCAGTCCCTGGATCACTGAGCATGATGAACTGAACCCTAAGGGACAAATTCCCTTCGTCTAGGCTATGAGCGTTCTAGAACATGGTGCCCTAGGGATCTCTTCTCAAAGCTAAGTCTTTTACCTTTGGAATTCTGAGCCTTCAAAAGGTGGGTCCTGTTGGTTCCTGTGGTAACCTCAGGCCATCATTTTTTTTATTGTGCGTCTCCATAGTAGTTGGCTTTTGAATGCTAATGTTTTCAGCAGTGAAGTTCTGCTCTATTCCATTTTGTGAATTGCAACCTGATAGGAGCTTCCTTTCTGGTCAAGCTCAAACGTTTTACACTCATTCTTCTGGACCATTTGCATCTGATTCTCAAGGTGAAGCTGGCCAAAAGCTTCCCACAGTAGCCATGCTACTGCCTCAACATTAGACTGTCTTGAACTTTCTTCTGCTAGATCAATGAGTCTAATGCCTTTCATCCCAGTTTCCACAATGTCTCAGAACAGGACCAAAATATGGACAAATTTTAACATGTACTACTTGGATTCCAACTGCCAGTGCAGTTCTTCTTCCCAATAGACACTCCCTGAGCCTCATTTACACTGCTTGCCTTACTCACAGCTTTCTGCTTCTGTGCTTTAGCAAGAATCTGCCATCTTCCATGGAACTCACAGTATTCTAGGACTGCTTCTCAAGCTGGCATCTCTAAACCTTACTAAATTCCTCCTAGCAAGCAGTTCCAAAGGCTTCTGAACCACATGGTCAGAGAGTCAGAGCAATGACTCCATGTGTGCTACTAAAATCTTTCTTAGTTACGTTCTCATTGCTGGGACAAAATACCTGAGACCCACAAATTAAAAGAGGAAAATTTTACTTTTGGCTCATGGTTTCTAAAAGTTTCAATCCATAATTAGATGATTCCAAGGCAGGGCAGCATGGCAGAGGTGAAATAGTTCATGACATGGCAAGCAAGAAGCATCAAGTAATGAAGGGAGGAGTAAGGATATCTAGTACCCTGTCACACCTTCTATAGCCCATCTCTTCCCAATAGCCTTTACCTCGCAATATTACACTCAGCCATAAACCTATCAGTAGATTAATTTAGTGATGGCAAACACACATCCATGATCCAGTCATGACTCAAAAATCTCACCTGAGGTCTGAAGCTTATGGGAAGGGCATCCAGACATAAACCATAACATCTCATGTGATGAGATCTTAACTGTGACCCTAACCACCTGTCAGGAGTCATGAAGAGGAGTGCGGAATTGCAAGACTCATAGGACCCTCCTCTCTACCTCCTCCTCCCTACAGTAAAGTTGATGTGGACTCACCCTGTCAGCAGCCTCCTTTGACCATCAGTTCTGCTTCGGCATGATTAGGAAAGGACTATGCATAGGTCAAGGTGATACTATTAGATTAGCACACATACGATTGCTAATATTCAACCAATTTAGAGTACAAATATATCATCCACATGAGATTTGTTCTAACACTAGATACACATGAGGGGTACAATGATCATTAATATAACTATTATTGGTTGGTTACATATTGTAATCACGGGACACATTTTGCCTAGACTCAGCCTAAAAAAGCTATAAATGGCTCAAATCCATATTTTAAAATGGTAGGATGAGAAAAATGTAAAACGAATAGATAATTGGGACATCATTTGCCTCTTCTTCCCATCTCTTTTCCCTTAGTTTACCACCTGTCCTGACATAATTCTAACTCAAGGGCTAGTTCCTTCATCTTCATGATATTTTCATGTTGTTCTTCTAACTGCTTGTATGAAAAACCATGCTCACTTTCTGAATGAGCAGCCCTAGAAGAGCCCTTTCATCCCCTGAATACGAGACTGCTCTCAATTCCACAGCATCTATCTCAACATTGGCTTTAGAATCCATGATGCCTTGGCTTGTAGTCTGATTCTACCACTTCCATATGACCTTGAATAATTTATCTATGCTTCCTAAGCTTTGGATTTACCAATATAATGATTCTGATGATTAAATTCCAGAATAGGTATAGACTTTTTGTGCGTGATGGCCACAGATCATATTATTCCTCCCCATCTTTCTGGGATGTAGGGCCTGGGAGAGATCACAGAGAAGAAGAAGGCCAGAAGTTTCTCTTTATGCAGAGAAACTCTGTGCTGTCATCCTAGCTTCCAAAAAATAAAAGTAAGGATGCTGAATCAGACCACAAAACTCAGCATTTGAGGTGAACAACATTTTATAAAAGCCAGGATGCACATTCTCATTGCTTAGTCTCTCCAACAAAATTTTAGTAAAACCAATTTTTTTACTTCCTCACTCTTGGCCTCACTATGGACTTTCTAAATATCAGGAATTTGATACTGACCCCTTCTATCAACTGGCCTCCATCCTCACTTAAATAAAAAATATGACATGAAAGAGACAAAAGGAACAACTTTGAGACAAACCCATAATGTGTAATGAAAGAGAGAGAGAGAGAGAGAGAGAGAGAGAGAGAGAGAGAGGACAAGACACATGGGGGGGAGAGAGAGATTAAAATCCTTAGAATTATAACATCCAAAATACTTAGTGATACACAAACTTTTTATTAAAAAACACTTATAAAGTATTAAAAGGTCTTACAATCCATTCCCATATCACTCAAATGATAAACTCCCAGGTCAACTATTTTTATCTATTCCTCCCATCAGGTTACCTGAACCATTTGGAAAAGTGTGCTTTCTTTTTCTTTTGCTCATGGTAAACTATTGGGATTCTCTTTTCATTTTCTTTGTTTAAAACTTGAAATGTAACAGGGAGACAAAGGGTGGACTGTCTGATGCGTCTCTATTGACTATATGACCTGGATCAGTTACTTAACCTCATTAATTTGGACTATAGTACTTTTCTCAGCATTGCTACAAGGATCAATAAAATGATGCATGACAGTACTTGACATGCCATAGATGTTCCATAGATAGAGATACTGGCTTTCATGTCTGCTATTCAGATGGGTCACTGGGTGACTCTTCTTCCATCTGCCACCAGACGCAATGTACACCACTGCGGCTTTCTTTGCTAAGGACACTGGACATTTGGGCATCATGTTCTAATCGGGGCAAGCGGAAGTGATAAACTGGAACAATTTTCTTCAGATAAACTTTATGATCAAAGTCTTCTTCAACACTCCATAATTACCCTCATCACTATTTCAGTCAATCCACTCAATTTTTAAAGGTAGGAGCTTCCCTATGAAGAAAAAAACTGTGACAATGCCAACTGCTTGTTCTCTAGGTGCAGATGTCATAGAGACTCTTGGCTGTGCCCTGCCCTGTCATCAGTGTCTTGGCAGAAGGCTGCTGTTGTGGATTGGAGTGTCCTCAGCTAGAAGTCCTATGAAGATACTTTCTGGGTGTAGTGCTGACTGTGGAAAGAGAGTTGGAAGGAGACAGACAAAAGGGCTTCACTAATTTATATGAGTCTAGGCATGTGGTTTCACAGAGTATTATGTGTTATGGATGCGCCATCATGAAAATTGTGAGCCATATCATATCAACATCAAAATGTCGCATCTACATTTTGCAATCCTTGTGATCCCTGTTCCACCACTTAGCTCCACTCACAGAACATCTTTAGTGCGCAACAACTTTTAATAACGTATTCAGAAAGACGTGGCCAATGCAGATGAGCTCTTTGTTCCTCAAAGAGAAGCAAGCAGATCATGGAGGGAACAGAACTAAATGTTAGAGGACTTTGGTTTCCTGGAGAGCTGTGGGAGTCCGCCAAATGAACTCCACTGAGAAAGGACAAAGAAATGAGAAATGAAGAGGAAACAAAGAGCTTCACGAGCACACAGATGAGATGGTGCTTTAGCAAACTTTCCTATGACTGGGATGAATATGCTGGACTTAATAGGAGATTATTTTAGCTCACAGTTTCGGTGGGTTCTGTCCCCATCTGCTGGCTCCAGTGCAGACACAACACACTGGAAGGGCCTGGCAGAGAACAGCTCCTTACCTCAGGGTGGCCAGAAACTGGAGGGAGAAATCAGAGTCAGGGATGGGGATGCCTCTTTCTAAATCGAGGCAATGCACCTGCCCCCAGGTCTCATCTCCTCACAGCACATTCAGCCATGAAATCATGAAAGGACCAGCGCATTAATGAGGATACCACAACCACAATCCAGTGGCTTTCCAAAGCCCCACCTCGGCATACATGAGGCATTTGAAGAACATTTTAGGTCTAAACCATAACCGATAAGCTACTTTAATAAGAGCTTTAGAAAAACAGCACATGTCAAAAAAAGATAAACTCAATCTACATGCAATTGCATGTCCATGTAATACTGAGAGACAATCAGAAACAATCAAGAACTGAATGCATGCCTGCAAGAGATTGGTGGAATCTACAAAGTAATTATTAATACAAAGCATGTAATCGAGGGTATAATATAGGCAGAATGGGATATCTTTTGGTCATGTTAATGCTATTGAACCTTCATAAGATTTCCTATTAAACTTTTAAGGCTTTTGCTGTAGTACCCTGGAGATGCTCAATGGAAATGATCAAAGGCCCATGTCATAGGGCTATGAGGACTGTCACAGGAAATAGGGTTGTTCAGCAGAAGAAAGACATTTAAGAAGTGATTTAATATAAGTTCACAATTAAAATAAAGGCTACTCCATGTGGATGATAAGCAGCTGCTCTTCATTAGGCTTTGGGGACTAAAGAAGGTGAGACCTAATTTAATTGCAAGAGGAAAAGCTTAGACTGCATAAAAGGAGAAGCCCGCCGATGTCCTCTACTCCCTCTTCCAGGTTCTGCGATTTGTAGGCCGCCCGGTGTGTCATTGCTCCTCAAGAAGAGACTGTTGGCCTGCAATCCGGCCTCAGGTGGACACACAGACTCGCATGCACTATCTCTGCCTCTGCCATGGAAAACAGGGAGGCGCATCGAGGGGCGACCAATGGCGCACTTGGGACTTAAAGGTCGCAGCACAGGACTTGTGCTCCTCTGTCATCCTCACTTCACTGCTTTCTTTCCTTTCTCTGCTTTCATCCTGTGATCACTTTTGCAAAACAACCCTCAACTCTGGTTCTCTCTCCTCCTGTTTTAATTCCTTCACAAGCCCTCAAAAGCTGGATTCTAAGCCACCTACACACTTGCTCTGAACCTGAACCTGAGTGTACATATTGCTTTGGGAACAAAGACGAAGTGGCCTGTTGTCAGTTTAATTCCCAGAATAATTGCACAGTGCACATTAGCATTTTCCACTGCAGATTTCTACAATGCATTCCTGGAGGGTCTACTTTTTTCCCCTTTGAAACAACTACTTTGTTTCTTTTCCTTTCTGCACAAAATTTTTATAATCTTACAAGATTTCTTTCTCCCATTTCTGGTGAGTGACTCCTATTTCATTCAGAAAATAGAAGCAATCTTCTACAGGATACCCAAACCCCAGTGCATTTGCCTCTTATCTGGAGACCTACACTTCACTCTTGCTATAATGGAAAGAGTAGCCCTTCTCATTTTAGAGTTTGACTCCTCAATTTGTGCTCTAGAGCCTCTGCTCTGTCTCCTCAAGGAGTTCAATCCTTCAATTATCTCCCTCCTTCTTCTACATCATTTCTTTCCCCTTCTCTCCTGGATCATTTCCCTCAGCACACAAGCCAGCTCCCATTGTTAGAACAACTATGACATCAGCAGCCCCACCCCCCCACTGACCTTCAGGAACACACACATTGGTCTGATCTTTATTTACTGCCTTTTCTCTTTTCCACTCTCACTCTTCAGTCCTATAGTCTGGCACTGGTCCACTCCACTCCACTAAAACTGATCTCATTACGGTCATCAGCAATGTTTTTATTTCCAAACACCTTGCTCAATTTCCAATCCACCTCTCAGCTGTGCTTGACATAGCTGACTGTTGCTTCCTGTTTGAGAATTGCCCTCTTGGTTCTTCACACCTCACTTTCCCCGGATGATCTTCTGGCTTCACCTAACATTCCTTTCCTCTCTGTTGCCTTTTTCTCCTGCCCTTGATCTCTGTATACAGGGCTGGCTGTGACTTGGTCCCCAGACACTTCTGCTGTCATTTCACTTCTCTACCATATCTCGTCCAGGACTACACCTTCCAATAACCTTCCTGTGCTAGTGGCTGCCAAATTGGTGCCTCCATACCAGTTCTTTTCCACAAACTCCAGATTTATGAAGATATCTTAAGTTTAAGGTATTTCATTCTTTCTATTTCTCAGACTTTCTCACATTTTTGCATGTCTGAAATTAGGATGCAACTTTGAATTAATGGCATAGTCCCTCTCTGTCCAATGGACATATTCAGTGCCATTTTCTGCACACAGACACAAATTTAGTCGCATTTTGTCACCTGGATGAATGGCATGTGTTGTTGGTACTACACGCACCTAGGGCTAATTGCCACTTAATATTGTTTCAAAATACTTTTCTCTGAATCACGGTGACTAATCACTGAAATAAAGGCTGTTAGATGAACTGAAGCACTTGGAAATGAAAAATCAAGGTGTAAGTTGATAGTAGGAAAGCAAATATTTGTCTCTGGACAAAATGACTCTAATTCCACAGTCTCCTGTACAACAGCAATCATGTGTTTTACGGGACCTAAGAGAGAAAACACGCACATAGCTGACAATGTTGTTGCTGAGGTACATGAAAAGATGCGTGGACATACTTGAGGCAGGAGGCACCGACAAATCCTGGGAGTCTGCGCCTACTTCATTGCAGCATTTATTAAGTTAGCTGCACACCTCAGAGTATGTTGTGTCTGCTTTGCCACAACACCTGTGTCCGACACGGATCTCGGTCCTCCCCATATGCAAGCTTTCCTACAGTCTCCCTTAACTCAATTAATGGCATTTTTCTAAACATATCATCAAGCCCAGAACTTAAGCATCATCTGTGTACTTTTATGTTTTCACCGCTAACTAGAGTATGACAGCATTTCGTGTTAGGCCTACCCTCCCCCCTCCCCAGCGTCTATTCCTTCCCTAGTCCCTCCATCCCACTCTCTCGCTGTCTTGCCCACAAGACAGTGGACTCCCATCTGATCTTATCGCTTCCACACTTCCCACCCGTCCTTTCCACCGGCCTCCTACAAACTGTCCTTCAAACAACGGCCTCCATACTTTCCAAGCATAAATCAGATCTTGTCGCTGTACTTTTATTCTTAAAGTGAACTCCTCTACACTTTGGGAGTTCTGAGAGCCCCGAAGCTCTTAAGCTCTTTGACCTTCTCCTAGCGCTTAGTAGTTTTCTTATGTCATTACCTTCCCCAGCTTTTTGTACCAGGAATTCTATCCTTCCTCCTGTTTCTCGAACTTGCTGAGTTTGGTTCTATATCAGAGATACCAGGTCTTTCTGTACTGTTGCTGCCCACAATTCAAATCTCAGAGAGCCCTTTCTCAACTGCCTGTCCTCTAGCACACCGTTTTCTGTGGCTTCCTGAGGTCACCCAGCCAGTATTACTTCCATCACCACCATTGCTTTATGACTTAGGGTGGTGCTTAGTGGATTACAGATGACTGTCCAGTGCTGTCAGGATTAATCAGCAAAAGAAAACTCCACTCTTCCTGGGAGAGGATAACTGAATGCAAGAGGATGCCATTCCTCCAACATATGAAATGCACTTGCCTTCTGTCTAGGAATTGGAGCAACCTGCTAAACTTCCTTCGTCCTCTGTTTGCTTATGTGTATAGTCTCTAAATAGAACTTTTTATCTCATTGGCCATTTTAAGAATTAAATGAAATGACTTATGCAAATAAATATCTTACCAAATGGGAATTTT
The DNA here is from genome assembly GCA_002564305.1 of Octomys mimax. Taxonomy (NCBI): domain Eukaryota; kingdom Metazoa; phylum Chordata; class Mammalia; order Rodentia; family Octodontidae; genus Octomys; species Octomys mimax. Next base: position 13,864 of record NDGM011022991.1, read on the forward strand.
GCTCTGTTGATTCTTTAACAGTCAGATGGAAGCTCTTCCCTACCCCCGTAGGCATTCACGTCCTTCAGAGCACACTCGTCGCTAGCTCTGCCTGGAACAGCCCCCGAGACCGCAAGGCCAGACGCGCTGCCCAGGCGCTTCAGCTGTTACCCAGTTCTCACAGAGTCTGCTTTCAGTTCTGTTAAAATAACTTAGGAAGGGAAGGTGTTTACTCTCTACAGCTAATGAGATAAAATAGCATTTTATGTTTTATGTTTTACAAACCTGAAGATCCAGCGTTGTTGATTTCCAGCGCTGGCTTTCTTTGTCCCAGGACCAGATGGCCTCTTGAGGACATTCACAAGACTGGATTTGATGAAAAGGAAAAAAAAAAAAAAAGGAAAAACCCAAGGCTTTCAGCAAAGGACCGCAGGGATTCCATGTGACATGGGACTCTGTGCTTTCATCCTTAGTAGGTCTATAAAGTAGCCTGGAAACAAAGTAAGAACAGTGCTGCAAGGCCAGCCCTGACCCCATGTGGTACCCTGCTTGGCAGTCTTTCTGCAAGTTCTGTGTCTGATGCCCCAGAAAGCAGCAATGTGGTGCAATTCTGACACATTTTGTAGCAGCAACCAGTCTGCGGACTCAGAAAAACCCCTTGACCAAGGGCAGAAATGTGAACCCACATTTAATGGGGGAATAGGTCCTGAACTCAGGAGGGCAGCAGGGCAACCAGGCAAAGAAGAGGCTTGAGGAGGAGAGAGGTGATGGGTGGGAGGAAAGCGAAAGCCCCTACAGGCTCTTCTGCTCTGGACTTCACACTCTCTGGCACTCTCAGTCGTGGCTCCAATCTTACGCAGTCATCCCCATGTGGCGGGATATGCAGGCGACATGTCACATGGGTGGAAGCATGTCCCTGGTCACTTGCTAGAGTGGAACTTGGACTTCCTGGGCTCACAGCTAACACCATGGTGGGGTCCCAGGAAGGGCACAGTGACTAGATGAACTTGCGATTCGTCCCTTTCTGTGAGCAAACACGCCAGCAGCATTTGGGTTAATGAACTGTGCCTTTTAATAAATGGTTTTATCTTGCCAGAGTGGTGCTAAATTGTCAGGATTTTAAATTAACTTAATAGTTTCGTGAATGGTACTTCTTCACTGGTTACTCCAAAAGGAGTGCAGCCCCCAGCCAGGGCTTCTTATTGAATTATGCAACAGTTAGTTATTTCATTTGGGTTTAAGGGGAAATGTTTAGGATTAATGTGCAATGCCTCAGTGCCCCCCTTAATGGGCATTTCCAGGCCTACCCTAAACTAAAAGCCAGTTATTAATCACAGGGTCACTCTGTTCTACAGGCCTCAGAAGGAGATGGCCCACACCAGCAACAGCCAGGAGGCATGTGCAGTCACACTTCCCTGCCGAAAGAGGGAGACAGAATTCCCTATTCATTTTCATAAAGTGACTCCCTGAGATGGCCAACTCTTTCTCCTTCTTGTAAGATGCTGACAATGCATGTGAGAAAGTGGTGCTATATGAGAGAGCTATGACATTCCCAGACTTTGGAGGAAGAAAGAAAATTGATTCTGTAGAAGAAATATAGCTTGGGTGAACCTTCAGGAAGATGATACCGTTCAGGCAGGGACTTGAAGAATTCCTAAGATCTGTTTGCCTGAAGATTTGAAGATTACCTCAGGTAGAATTTTAGTGCTTCCCTGTCAGGTAACCAGTTTAGAGACAAAATATTGTCACCTTCAGGCGCTTCCTGAGGGCTGCTATAAGTTCTTTGCAGTAACGTTGTGAGGTATAAACCAGGGTTTCCCATTGCACAGAGGAGAAGAGTGGGGCACAGAGATGGAATCTACTCTCCCTCCAGCCCACAGGACTCTAGGCGCTAGCTCAAGCCCGTGCTCCCTGCTGCTGTTTTTGTGTAGTCTCAGATACACCCCTTCTGCTCCACAGACACTGCGCTACCATCGAGATTCAGCTGCACAAGTTTTGGCAGGAACTCATTCTCTCTTACCACGCAATTGTTTTCCTTTTAGTGGTGGGAGTGTGGTGTGGAGCCAACTCCTCTGTGCAGAAAATTTACTCCAGTGGGATCAAACCGCTATCCCAGGGGCTGACCAAATAGCTCAGCAGATTAAAGGGCCTGCTTATGCACACGCAGAGGCTGAGAGTTCTATTCCTGGGCCTGCCGTGCTGGCCCCACCCCCGAGCACGCTAAAACGGCCATTGAGACTGGGCACGCCCATGTAATCCTGGCACCTGGGAGGCTGTAAACAGGAGGATCGCTACGAGTCGGATCTACGCAATGAGACCCTGTAGACCCTTTCCTAAATATAAAAAAGAAGAAAAAAGAAAAAACGGAATCCCAAACGTGATTTGACCACTGTACAGTAGAAATGAGCCTTGGAAAAGAGGAAATAAATTAGCATATCACGAGTGTCAGAGCTGTCCAGAGCTCAGGGCCAGGCAGGGGCTGCGCAGACACAGCAGTGACCGAGGCATCAGCTGTAGTCCTCTGACTCTGTCCAGACACGCAGAGGCGGAGCAGGGTTCCTACCACCTGCGACAGAGCAGCCTCTCTGGAACCGCTGATGTCTGCACATGGCAAGCAGGCCAGAAGGGAAGAAATGCAAACTGGGAAGCACTCGTGTCTGATGCCTTTCCAGAGGAGAAAGCAAGCCAGAGAGCAGCTAGGGGAGGTGGAGACTGGCCACTCACTGGTTTGCCCTCAGTATCCTCCTGGCTTCCCCAGGGGCTATGTCTGTGGTACCAAAGGGTGTGAGGTGGACAGGAGGAGGAGGTTAGGTGCAGCCCTCAGGCTTCCTTCCTCAGAGTGGTACAGGACTCCTACGGGAGCCGGCTGGGACCACCCTGCTGGGAGCTTCAGGTGTTTCTGCCCCTGGGCAAGGACTCCACTGTGACTGAGGAGAACAGAAAACAAAGCCTGGCCCTTTCAGCTTCTCCGCTGGTCCCTGGGAGAGGTACAGGGGGCCTGCTGAGTGAAGTGACCTTGAGAAGGTCAAGCAGACCTCTGAAGAGGTGCGCAGCACAGGGGCGGGGGAGCAGTACAAACCACAAAGGAAATACTGTATATGAAAGCCCCAGTTTGCTTTTTTCTGGAGCAGACAAGCCACTGGCTTCATTTTGCATTCATAAAGCCTTCCTTTGGAGGCGCCTTTAAGAAGTGCTGAGGGAAGCCCGAGGAAGCGTGGTGGAGGGTCACGGGCACATCTCCTTGGGCTCTCTTTCATCTACCTTAAAAACAAAAATTTCCTCTTCTCATCACCTCCTCCTGTAAAACGCCTAATCTTTTGTTAACAGCAGCTTCCCAGGGCACAGAACCTCAGCAAATTAGTGCGGCAGGACAAGGGAGACGCAGGTAGGGGAGAGGACCCTGCAGAACAGGAGAGGGACCCGGGAGAGTGGGAGCCGACTGCTGCTCACAGGGGCAGGGAGGCACGGTCTGTGATTGTCACCGGTCAGGACTGAGCCAGGCATGGGCCTCTCAGGAGCGTGCTCCCTGTGTCAGGCTCAGGTTCTGAAGGCGAGTCTGCAGAAGAAGCCAGGAAATCCCGAGCAGTGGCTTCAAAGAAAGTAGGGAGAAGCTCTTTCAGCTGGTCACATGCTTGGAGGGGAAGCTTGTGATCCCAAGCGCCAGCCTGTTTCCTTGTAACTATTTTTCCTGTACTACACTATTAGCTTAGTTACTTTTCTTCTTACTAAAACAAAATAACAAGCAAAATTAATGGAGGAAACATTTATTGTAGGTCACAGTATAGGTTTCAGTTTGTAGTCAGCCAGCTCCAAGTCAGGGTGGCACGGCAGAGGAGAACAGGCTCACGCAGGCAGAAGGCCGCAAGAGCAGCAAGCTGCAAGTGACAAGCAGTGACAATAGCAACCCCCTTTCTGTCCCTCATATTCTATCAAGGTTACCTACCCTTCAGGGTCCTCAGGCATGGGATGGGGCGCCCCAACCCAACTTTACACGGTGAATACACACCAGCATCATATGCTGAGTTCCAGCCTCACACACACTAGATTCAGCCACCTCTGAGAGCTCCATCTGTGGTCACATGAGGCTTTGGGGGGACACTTAGACACCTACATTCTTCAACTCTACTGTAACTTTTTAAAAACGTATTTGATACAGAGTCTATAGGGTCTCACTACGCAGATCGGACTCGTAATGGGAATTCTGTTTTCATCCTGGGATTATAGGCATGCGCCACCATGCACCACCATGCCCAGCCTCAATCACCATTTTAGCATGCCCGGGGGCAGGGCCAGCACAGCACAGTGGGGATCAGACCTGTCCCTGCGTCAGCCTAAACAGGTGCTTTCACCCACTGAGCTATCTGGCCAGCCCAACTCTACTGTAATTGATTCACATTTTCCTTATCTCTTATTATGGTCTTTGCTATGATTATTTTCTAATATATGGTTCTATCTCACTTAAAAAGCTTAGATGAGCCAGTTGTGGTGGCACACACCTATAATCCTGTCACACTGGCAGGCTGAGGCACCGGGATTGCAATTGTGAGCCCATTCTTGTCAATTTAGGAAGACCCTATCTCAATTAAAAAAAAAAAATCAAAAGGTACTAGAGATGTGTCTCAGGTAAAGGCCATGGGTAGAATCTTCATTACTAGAACAAACAAACAAAAACACCTCGTTCTCCCCATTTCTGCAAAGGTAGAATTCTATGGACGGGTTCTTGTGTCCCGAGTTGCACATGCGTTGCATCTTTGTCTGCTTTCAGCCTCATTCCTTGTGCCCTCTATTGTTCTCCTCACGGTCTGGCCACATCCTGGTAGTGATTTCATCTCTGGATGTCCCTTCAACCAGAGCTGCCTTCACTTGATCTTCAACCTGGAAAATCCCCTCTTTCCTGCTTCAAAACTCTACTATCACTTTCTCCTTGTGGAGGTTTTAATAATTGTCTCCCAGAGGCTTGCATGGCAGTCCATGTGCACTACTAATAATGTGGCTTTGAAATTGCCTTTTAATGATTTGTTTATGTGCAGGGTTTTTACCTTCACAGATCTGCAAAAGCAGGGAGCATGCCTTCTCCTTTCTAGCACTATGACTGGTTCCTTGGTGGCACTGAACACATGTGAAAGCTAAAAATTTCAAAGGATACAATGAAATGAAATGAAACCTACCCCCGGTACTCAAAAGTAGGAAGGAAAGTGGAGATGGAGGCTTCTGGAGTCTCATGATTTTGTTTCATTAGGCAAGAGGGCATGGAGAGAAAAGGCCAGCTGGGTGATTCAGGTATGGAGTGCGCATGCACAGCGGGGAGCTGAAAAGCCAATTAACAGCTGGGAGACTGAAGTCCACAACCCCTGGGACTCCCGAAGTCAGGAGCAGGCGCTGTCCTTCTTCAGACATGGAGGAGGCTCCCTGTGGCCCCAGGTCTCAGCTGCAGGTAGCGACATCTCTACACCCATGGTGCCAGATTTGTAGCACAGAGAGAGCAGTTTGGGCAAATCAGAGCACATGGCTGTCACTTTCTTATTCTCCTTTTCCAATTATGTGTTTGGAACAGAGCCCTGAGGACAGTTTTTCACAGCAAAGGGAACAAAACTATAAGCAGCATTTGTCTTATTTTTGTGAAATGGACTGTTGCAGAATCCTTTGCATGGCTACATCTGAAAATGTGGCTGACGCCTCTGTTCTCCAGCCTGGGATTCCTGGGTTCAGGCTGGTGCATGCTGATGACACGCCCCTTGGGGAGTGAAGGCCAGTGGAGCGGCTGCGGGCATTTGAGCGGGGCTCCCTACAATGGGAATAGCGGCTTTGTCTTCTAGATGCTTAGCCCTCAGCGCCAGACCTCCACTATCCCCCTTGCTGGCTTGTGTTGACTTGGACACACCTCATAGGAAGGGTGCCCGAGCCTAGAAAGCAAGGGAAGCCTTTTCTTTTCTTTTTTTTTTTGAGTCTATGGGCACATAGGTTCACATCACAGATCAGTGGTGACAATTCTCAGAAAGTCCAAGCCTGGATCACACGTGGATGGACGTGACAGTTCAGGTCTGTGGAAATGTTAGTGCATAAAAAGCAAGGAGAGTAGAAGAAAGGGACAGGGACAAAGGGAAGAGGAAGAGAAGAAGGAACAATCGAGGAAGGGAGGGAGAGAAAGAACAGAAGACAAAGAGAGGGAGGGAGTGGAGGAAGAAGCTTGGGATGGGGTGGGGAAGGAGAGCAATGGGTTGATTGTCTGTGCTTCCTTGTGCCCAAGCATACAGCTGAAGTCCTAATATTCACCTCCAACATTTCTGTTGCCTTTATTTTTAAGTTTCAATATATAATATAAAGAAAATAGTGCCCACCTACCATCCCCACTATATCAAATTAGACACTCAGATATTTAGTGGAAGTAAGAGTTTATTAATTACCTAAGTAATTGATAGCAATGGATTTGTTTGCTGAATGATGTAGCTTATTGACAACACTTTTGTGTGATCTTCTCTCTGTGCTTATAACAAGTACAGCATTTGTGCTTAGTGTGTTGAGTTAACAAAATCTACAGAGTGGTTTTGACAGAAGAATATGTATGCTAATACGATTCTCACCATAAGCCAATTCTTCCTTGTGGACTGTGTGTGTGTGTGTGTGTGTGTGTGTGTGTGTGTGTGCGCACGCGCGCACATGCACGAGCATGTGCATCTCTTAATCACTAATTATAAGAAAAGGAAGTGTCTGCCTTCCACTGATTTGTTTTAGTGCAGAACACCTACGGTAGGAGAAACACTGTCTCATCACTGGCTTCAGATTCAAGTGGAATTTTGGTCTGTCCCCGTTAGACTTCTAGACTGAAGAGTAACATCAAAGCCTGAAGCTCTCATTAGACTTTTTGCTGACTTGTGTGAAAAGCAGACAGCCCTCTGCCACTGACTCGCTGAGGTGCACCCGGACCGGCGGAGCCTTCGTTCCCTGCTTTTTGGTGCCCACTAAACCCCAGAAGAGAGAGCAAGGGCGCCACCCCGCAACCTCCTTGAAGAAGCCGCTGCTTGCAAAAAATATTGTTATCCATGTGAGCGAAGTAATTAAAATGAACTAATCATTTCCCAAAATATTTATGTATTGAAAGCAATTCCAACTGATTGCCTTTAAATGGCGCTTTATTCTGTTTCAGTAATAAACAGTCAGGAGCCTGCTCTCTGTTGCTCTCTGAGGCTCAGTCACCCACGGTGGCACTGACTCTTGAGTGACTGTGTGCTGAGCTCAAGTAGGAAGAAAATTCAACATACTGCACTGCCAAACCCACCACCCAGAGAGAGCCCCTGGGCTGCTCTGGCCTTGCGCCGGGAGCCTGGCTGCCAGGACTTTGGGAGCTGCTGCTTACTGCCCTGCAGGGGACTGAGGTCTTCTCTCTGCACTCTAGGAGTTGGTGTCAGCCCAGTGCAGCTGCCTCCCTGCCAAGGCCTGCAAGAACCAGGACTCTGATGAAATTGAGATCCATGTACCAACAGCTGAGCTGCCACCCTAGAGAATGAATGCTCGCTGCAGCATTGTCTTCTGAAGGTGCACGTGAGGCCCATGTTTTGGTGTAGGCAGTGGGCTATGTGTGGTCCAGCCAAGGGGACAGGAAGGAGAAACTGGGGGTGCGGGGAGGTAGAAGAAAGAAGCTGTCATTGTTGCTGTTGTGCTGAGGCTATGAGCAGGATGGGGAGCAGGCAGGGCCCCTGGTGGTGAGCGGGTGGAGCGGGTGGCTACCCTGTGCTAGGGTGGTGCATGTGATGAGGCGGGGACACATGTCCTTTGCCCTGCCCGAGCAGCCCTGTGACCCGGGACCAGCCCCAAACTGAATTGCAATTGTCTCCGCCTTATGTGGGAACAAATGTTGAGGTTTCATTTTGCTACTTTGTCCTTCTTGAATTCTAGGGGAAGGATCTGAAGGCAGACAAGGGGGAAGCACAGTGGCTTGGTCCAAGGGAGTTGGGGAAGGGACAGGAAACAAATATGCCCAGAAGCACCTGTGACAGTGTCAGTTCATTCAGAAGTCCTGAAGGAAGAAGATAGAAAGGTGCCTGGAGCTGTGCTAGGACTTTCTTAGGGACAGGAAGGGAGAAGGAAGATCTTATCCTTTCTGCGTAGCAGGAATGGATGGTCCACCTGCTATCTGTGCCTCTGGCCTGCTCCTTGCTGAAGGTCCTTTGCTGTGTTTCCAGGAATCAAGCCCTGAAAGGGGGTCAGGATTGAAGAAAGCACCATGTCGGTCTCATGGTAGAAGCTGCTCTGTGCTGACCAGGGCAGGCACCTAAGGATGCCACTTCACTTGGACAGGTGCAAGTGCAGGTGACCTTAGAAGCCAATGGGCCCCTTTGTAGGGAAAAGACTGACACCTGAGGAAGTCATTTAGACACACCCCTCATCACCTCCTGGGTGCCAGCCCAGCCTTTGCCCAGACTCTATGATGCCCTCAGGTTCCTGACCTCTTCTGACACCCCTGTGATTTGTAATCGATGCCCTTGGAGTGCCTCAGGCATAAGCCAGAAGCAGATCCTAGCCCTGAGACTGAGAGGACCATTTGTTGATGGCAGATCCCCAGGCAGGCCTTCTGGGAAGACTTTTGAGGGCTGATGTTGGAATGGGAGTGAACTGGAATTGTAGAATATGAAGAAGGCTCCTAGGCCAGGTGGTAGTGTACACCTGCAATCCCAGCACTCAGGAGGCTGAAGCAGGAGAGTCATGTTAGGTTTCAGGTCAGCCTGGGCTACACAGTGAGACTGTCTCAAAATACAGAAGAAGGAGAAGGAGGAGAACAAGGGGTTAGGGAAGAAAAGGAGAAGGACAAGAGAAGGATCTTGGGGAATTTTCTAAGTGGGTGGGTTTCAAACATTTTTTTATTTTTTGTTTTGTTTTAGTTTGTCTACTTTTATCCAGAGTACATCTTGCCACCCCAGCATATGAAGCAGGTGAGGCAGGTCTTGACTGGTTGGAGCCTCAGGGGCTCATGGCCCTCACTAAGCCCCCTCAGAGCCAGGACTTAGAGAGCTGCATCTGGTCACTCTGTCTGAGCTGTAATCTGTTCTCCAGAGGAGGTCATTGTAGGCCCTGGCTCCATAACTTATTTATGTCCATATCACTGGGGGTATAGTCACGCACCACATTGCTGAGCACAAGCGCAATGGCTCTGCATGGTGTGTCCATATTTGCACATCTAGTAGGGACAGAACAGAGAGCGGGCCTGTGAGCGCCTGACTTTAGGACAAAGCCCATCCTCTAAATCAGTAGTTCAGGCCATCAGCCTCATTATCTCAGGAAACCTATTAGAAATGCAATTCTAAGCTCCAAGTCCTGACCTGCAGAGTAGGAAACTACAGAGACGGGTCCGAAAGCTGTACACTAACGAGCAGACCGGGGCTGCATGCTGAAGATCCAGAACAACAGCTGCGGCCTGAACCATGATGACTCCTGAATTTCCCCATCAATTTAGAGTTTCCTTAATGGTGTAGGGGTTAAGATTTGGGGCATTTCCTCTGGGTGTTTTAAATGAATTTATTTTGGTAGTGGGTACAGGAAGTAGAGGAGAGAGTTAAAAATATACACGATGCTCCATATCACTTATGTCACAACCAAGGTCATCATATTTAGCAAATGAAAACATATGAAGTCCACTTAAATTTGTTCTTTATATACAGAAATAAAAATATTTCAGTATAAGCATACCCCAGTCTTACATTGGGCATGCTTATACTAAAATATTACTTCTTAGAATCTGTCATTTAAATTTAACTGGGCATCATGTGTTTTATCTTGGAACCATATTTAGAAGAGATCATAAGTTTGGAATTTTTCCTACTTAATCTTTTTCTCTTCCTTTCTCTATGGCCAAAGTATATATCTCAATGTGATTACTTCCCAAGCCTCTATGTTAGTGAAAAAGCAGGAAGAAGGGAAAACTGTAGTGTTGAGGTCATTGCTTTTTGCCATTTACTTCTCTCGCACACTCACAGCATTACAAGAAGTGCTGAGTAAGAGGTCAACTAACCTTGGAAAAAAACCACATGGTTGCCTCTCCTTGGCTTCCTTTACACCCCAAAACACCAGAGACTGCCTGCCCTCTAGCACTGGCTCTCAGCTACCCATTTCTCTTTACCTTGTTAGCCAATGAACACGTTATGGTGCCAACTAAATGGCACCATCAACACCAGGAGCATGTCATCAAGGTGGAGTCCGATGGAGCAAGTGGGCTTGGTCTTCAGCTTCCATTGTACATGGAGGCAGGGTCTGGCTTGGGGGAGGAGGGAAGATCATCGACTGAGGCTCAGCAGATGGTGCTCTGTATGAACCCGAACTTCCAAGAGGTTTTCATTTGAAAAGTAGAGAAAACAGATAGATCCACAGTCTTGTTTTTGATGTGTTGCCCTTTTAAACAGAATTTGAATTAGGGAGTGGGATGGGCGATTGGGAGGAATGCTGGCAGAGACATGCAAATTGAAGACCAAAATGTTTTCTCATTATAGCTCTGGTTTGATTTCTTTTGGTGGTGGAAAGAGTCAGAAAGCCTGTTTTCAAGGTTCAGTTCTATTTCTTATTGTCCATGGGACCTTAGGTTAATCATTAATTCTTTTCTTGTATCCTAAGTCCTCTCATTTATTAAGAAGGTAGTTATAGAATTAGACAACCTCTAAGCTGATGGCCAGTGGTTGTGTCACATTCCTCGGGGTTTGTGCATTGACACCCAGACCTCTTGAATAGCAGATTACACTCATTGATGTCCTGGAAAATTAATGACAAGCAAGATGTCAAGTGATCAGATATGACTGCTTTCATTCATGAACTCGCTCAGTGACCATCTCTGCCTTTATATTGTGCAAGCCTACCCCACTATGCGCTCCAGCCACACTTCAGTGATTTTACATTGTGGACCTTTGTAACCTAACAAGTGTATTCTGTCTTTGACATGGTAGGCTTTTGTGACTCCAGAAATCGTTGTAGTTTATTAAAAAACTAAAGTATTTCTTAGTTGGTGGTCATGATACCTGAAAAGATAGAGAAAACAGATAGATAGGTTCACTGGTCTAACGTAAATTTGAATGCAATCTGTAGACTTCTATAGGTGGGTAGGTGACAAGTTGAATCACTAAGAGACAACAGAACATAGAAAACAAAATCTCCCCTGTTTCCACTGAGTGCCGTTATAATACAGTAGGTACCAGGGGAGGATGGACGAGGTATATTTTTGTTTGCTAGTGTGATGACATGTTCTCGGCACTGGTACCTCAAGTCTCTGTCAGCTGCCATGGGATGCATCTATTGTTTTGTGCATGATTCCTCTGAAGCACATCTCAATAGAAGCAAGCCCTGCTCTGAGCTCTTTGAGTGGCTACCTAGGTTCCTTCAGATTGCAATAGGTGGCATGTAAGTCATGTTACAAAATGCCTGCCATAAACAACCTAAAGGAGGAAAGGTTTATTTTAGTTCCCACATCAGAAGTTTCCACCTGTGGTCCTACAGCTCCAAGGCAGAAGCACCATGGCAGGGGATAATAGTGAAGGAAAACCATTCACTACATAGCAGCCAAGAAACAGAAACAGGGATGGGCAGAACAAGGGGAAGGCGTGAGGGCAACACACACCCTTCCAAAACACTGCAGCTAGTAATCTAATTCCTCCAAGGGGCTCTTACCTCTTGATGGCCTGGTAACTCATGATTAGTCCACTGATGAGACTAGTGGCCTCATGATGTAAGCATCCCTTCTAGGCTCTTCTTCCACATGCTGCCTCACTGGGCGTCAACCCCAGATAAATGAGTCTCAGGAGGGACATCTTATTTAAATCATCACACGGGGGCTTATTACAGTGGCTCAACATCCCCAAAGGTCCACAACATGCATGATTAAATCAACAACCATGTCTCTTACCATCTTGGAACACTTCTGTTACAAGAGGAGGGTCTAGCAGTCAGTTCTGACCTGGAGGTTGAGTTATTCAGAATTCGATATAACTCTAAAGAATCTGCAATAAAGAGCAGTTGGGCTGCTACTCCAGGCTGAAATTTTTTACTTAGAGAGAAAATAGGATGTTCATTAGCTTATTTGAGGTGTTCAGTTTAGAATTTGAAATGGTGTTTGAATGTTATCAAAAAAAGGACAGAAGACAAAGCAATAAAACTCTTCAAAATCTACCTGGACCATCCTAGAGGAAGAAGGGGTACAGCTTCCAAAAAGAAAGTTAACCAGTGGCTTCCTTCTGTGATCCATAACAGGTACAACTGTATTTCACGTTTCATCTAATGCTCCCTTTTGCCAGTGTAAGTCTTTTGGAAAATAAACTGTCCATGGTGGAAAATGCTCTAGGCTTTTGGCTGTCTCCTGACAGGTTTGGTTACAGGTATCATTTACTGTCTTAATGGGATTTTCTCTGAGTTATTGGCAGTCCGAGGGATTCAGACAGGCGGCTGAACAGGATGTATCACAGCAGCGTCGGATTTTGGAGCTGGAAGGAACTCTTGGTCTTGCCATCCCGACAGCAATCATTTTGTCTTAGGTTCATCTAGAAGGTAGCAAGTCAGGGATGATCTTATCCAATCCTTTTGCCACATGACTAGACTGATGGAGACCTTTAAAGGTCAACAGAGCAATTTTGAATAGAGTTTGGAACTCAGTAGGAAACTAGGACAAGAGCTGTGATTTTTCAGAGAAATTGTGGAAACCAAATGGACTTGGACGGGCATTTTGCACAGGCAACAGACTGCTGGAACTTTAGCAACACCTGTATAGTTGCACCTGTGATGCAAGCTAGAGGTTGTGTTGTGGATCCCTATCACATGACTGGGGGTCAGATATTACTTGAAACTAAAAGGATTGACTTTGTTTCCTATCTCCCACTCAACCAGGCATTGGTAACAGTCCTTCAAAGATTTGACTTTGTGTGATAGAATAGCTAGAGAAGGCACATACACCTCTGTCTGAGCTCCACCCCAGCATGCTAAAGCTCAGCAAGAAAGTGTAGAAAGGCATGGGGATTAGGTATACCATGATTGAGTTGGCCCAAAAGCCTGTTCTTCCACTCACAAGACAGATGCGATTATGTCTCTGTTCGTCTCTGCAAAGCCAACTGCTTATGCCCTGGGAGGAGTCACTGGGGAGATTAGAAGCCATATTGAAAATAGATTTCCCTGGTTAGTTTATCAATTCTCTATTCAGTACAAGGAAACAAAACATCACCAGACCTCTGTCTGACTACCTGCTGATGTTTATGTATCACACGTACACAGAGACAGGAGAAGCCTCAAAGCAGGGAGGAGGGTCTTGCCCCACCAAAGTCTCCCACGCATCCAAGTCATGGTTACTTCGGGAACACATCCATTTTTTTCCTTTCATGAGCAGGTATGAGCACTTACTATGTCAGTAGAGAGACACCCTCACAAGCCTGAGCTGTGTCTCCTTAGAGTTCATTGTCATCAACCTTCCCATCTTTCTATCTGCTCACCAATCCATTGATTTATTCATCCTTCCTACAGATGGCCCAGTTTACCATGTACAAGGCACTGAGCTAAGGGCTACATCTTCATTAGGGGAAGACCAGGGATTGGCTCTGACATTGGTTTACAGTCTACCGGGGAAGCCACCAGTTCTTGAAAGAACAGCTCAGTTGCTAGTGAATTATTTGCTTTATTTTCTTAATATACATGTATGAAAATCTGATATTAAGCTCCAGTAAATGAATATGAAATTTGGTTTTTGGCAAGTACTATGGTAATGCAGTAGATGAAGTGAGGGAAAGCAGGGCAGGGCAGGGGAGATTTCTGCAGGTAAAATGATTCCAAGAAGAGCTCTTGGAGAGGGGACATCTAAGCCAGGATGTAGGCCACATGAATAGTAGATGCAAGAGCAGGCAGAGGAGCATCCTGGCAGAGGAGGAGCAGAAAGGGAGCCTGTGAGGCGGGCAATAGCTCAGTATGTTTCAAGGGGCTGGAAAGGGCCAGTGCAGCTGGGCTGGGCGGGAGCAGAACAGTATGAAAGGGAAGGGGACAGCAGCCAGAACGAGCAGGGATTTGAGGCTATAATAAGAAGGTGGGTTTCATTGTAAGCAGGACGGCAAGACATTGAAGGGTGGGATGGATATGAAAGGATTCTTTCAGCTACTGTACCTGGATGAACCTGGAGGAGGGTGACAGCTTATGTGGAGAGGCCATTGCAGGGGGAGTTAGCTTGAAGTAGAGTGAATCTAGGTCAGCTGTGATAGTGCAGCATTCTCAGAGACTTCAGCCTGAGCCATTTGGCTCACTAATGCCACTGGTGGGCTCTCCTTAACCTCCACTTCTTTGGTGGCCAGGGTTAGCTAGCACTTAGCGTGGCAGTGTAGTGGGCTGAATAGTGGCCCCAGCAGATGCCTGGAACCTGAAGACACAGGATCTTACAGGGCAAAGGGTGGGGGGGCTCTGGTAGGATTAAGTTAACCATCTTGAAATGAGGAGATAGTCCTGGATTATTCATATGAGTACGGGGCAATGCCAGTTGCCCACATTAGGATGAGGTAAGAAACTTAATGGTAGAAGTAGGAGACAAAAGATGGAGGTGGAGACTGGAAAGAGGCAATGAGAGATTACCAAGAGCCTGCTGGTGCTCTCTAGATGGAGGAAAGGCCAAGGAAACAGATTTTGCCCCGGAGCTTCCAGGGAGGAGCTGGCCAGCACTTTGGTGTAAGCCCAGTGAGAGCATACTTGGACTTCTCACCCCCAGAACTGTGAGATGATACGCCACTAACTTCATAGTACTTCATTACAGCAAAACTTAACAGTGATGAGTGTGTGGAGGCGGAGTCCAGGTCTGCTCCCCTACGCCTGGTGGACCCACTAGTGTGAAATGGGCCTCCGACAACCGTGCCTCTGAGGCTGAGTACCCTGCGCAGAACAGCCGGTGGAGGAAATGCCAGCCCTGTGCTTCTGGAATTTGACAGCCTCCTGAGACATAACCCAGAAAGCACATAAGGAATGTATTTACTTTATTCTTCTTTCTGTTTTATAAAAGTCAATTTTAGTAAATATAGGGAGAGGTGGTGAGAATTACAGCTTTTGAGAACTAGTGAGTATTTGTTGGCAAATGCCTGGTCAGCTTGTCCTCAGTGATCTAAACCTGCTCTGCTCCTTGGCACTGGCCCGCACTCCTGGAGCACCCCACTCCTCTGCTGTGGCTTTTCTTGTGTGCTGCCCTGACTCGTCTCCATTTCTCTCCATCCTGAGCACAAGCTCCCTGTGGATGTGAGATGGGCTTGAAGCAGGAAAAGGATGCTGTCAGCAAGAAGGACCGTAGTGACTTGCTAGCTGACTTTTAGACTTACAAAACCGAGCCCTGGCCCTGAGATCACCCCATGTATGGATCTGGGGGCAGCTCCACTTCCGGCCTGGTGCCTACCATGCGGGTCTGCATCTCTCACTCATCTCTAGGGTGACTCATGCTTTTCCTGCCTTGGCTCACCCAAAACCCTGAGTGGATACTTTTCTCTGTGAAAGCAGGAGGCTCTGCCAGCTGAGGAGAGGACACAGGCACATGAGAGGACTCAGCATCCTGCCTATGCACAGTGATCCTCTAGCTTGGGCAGCCAGCACTCAGCCCTGCCAGAAGAGAAGCTGGGGTTCTTCTGGACACACCAACCTTACACACACAGAGGCTGTTTCTTCAAAACCAACACTAATGCCCCGGTGACCCTCTGGATGGCACGATTGGAGCAGGGGCTGCATTAGGACTTGTGTGTAGGAACTTGCCTCCTTTTCATTGCAGCTAGCTTCCCTAAGGGCTCGAGACAGAGGCAACAGTGAGCTGACTGGGTCAGGATGTAGATGTTCCCTTTCTCAGAACTATTGCTTATATCCTGCCTGGCTCAGGCTTTCCAGGTTCCATCTCAAATTAAAAAAGAATTTAAAAAAATAAAAATAAAACAATTGCTGATTAATCTACAAATCTTTGTTAAGAACTATCCACCTTGGCCTTAGAGAGGTGCATATTTAGCATTGTGATTATTGAGGGTTAGCTATTTTCTGCTCCTTATGAATACACATGAGGATTTTCCGTTTCCTCATAACTTTGTTATGGTGACTGCCTTGCTAATAAGGATTGTGCCTATAAATGCATTTTACTCCCATAATTACTGAGACTTAAATGCTCCCCAGAGATATTCACTGTTCAGACGTCCTGTGAGCCTCAGCCAGTGAAGAGTCAGAAGATCAAATACCCTGGAGAGGTTCCAGGTTGAGGGCTGCGTCCCACGTGTTGGCCACGATGCAGTTCCCATGATGCAGGTGTCCTGCCTGCTTTGTTCTGATGAAGGCAAAGGCATGGTCCTCTTTGGGAGGATGATGTTAGGATTCTGACAGGCTACTCTGAGTACTACGACACCTGAAAGCAGCCATAACTGAGTATGTCTTAGCAAATAATTTGGAATTTGACATATTCCT
Source organism: Octomys mimax (assembly GCA_002564305.1). Lineage (NCBI taxonomy): Eukaryota > Metazoa > Chordata > Mammalia > Rodentia > Octodontidae > Octomys > Octomys mimax. Next base: position 30,256 of record NDGM011022991.1, read on the forward strand.
GGCTCTGGCCTGTGACCTCCCTTCTGCCCTTTGCCAGTTCTCATTCTAGACCTCTGTCAGCTGTGTCGGAGGTATTTCTTCTCCCCAAAGTATTTGCTTCCTTTGGGCTTCAGCAAGTCTACTCTAGAGGAGAAGGAAGCCCTAGAAGCCCGTTCTCACACTCAGGGCTCCTACGCCTCTGGTGTGTGGCGTGCTGGCCAGCCAGGAGCTGAAACACCTATGAGGCTAGCTCTGGCTGCCACTACCCAGCCACAGACTGAGCAGCTCAACATGTGGTGAATAGTTCCTCACTGTTATGCAGGCTACCAGGTCAAGGTCAAGGTGTCTTCAGGACTTCTCCCCTTGGCTTGCACTTGCCACCTCTTTGCTTTGTCCTCACAGGACCAAGCTTTGCTCTGTGCTAATGAACCTCTGCTCCTTGTAAGGACGCCTGTCAGGCTGGATTGAGACCTACCCTAAGGAACCTCATTTTAAATTAATCCCTATTTTAGGTCCCCATTTTTAAGTGCAATCATCTTTTTTTCCATTTTTTAATTTTTCCCATAATTTTATTGATAAATAGTAATTAGACATTTCAAATCAAATCGCTAGGACAGTTTCAATAATTAACACATTGCATACATTCTTCCTAGTGG
>NDGM011023005.1:0-16626 GCA_002564305.1 Octomys mimax
TACAAAACAGTTAGGATAGATATACAGCTACTTTCTCTTAGTTCAATGAGAAGAAAGATTTGTACTAAGTGCTTAGACAAAATATGTTATCTACATCTTGTATTATGAATAACTACTACAAAGACAACAATATATAATGTATTAATTATTGTAACTGTCCTAATTTGTTTAGAAACTGTCTCATTGCTATTTTTTCTCAATAAAATTAATATTTAAAAACAATGAATTGAAGCATTTAATTTTTAATTAATTAGTATTTAAATTTCTGAATATTGCTTAATCTTAATTTTTGTTTTAAGATTTATACTATATATTTGACTTACAATCAATTTAAAAGACATCGTATGATAATTTCTCTAATATTAGAAACTTTAAAAAGAAAAAATATTAAATGTATTTATCTAAAACATCAATTTATCAATTGATTTGCTTTACAAAATAAAGTCATCCTATTCATTTTTCTGAGAAAAAAAAACAATATAGCATGCAAAAAGAAATAATCTAGACTTGGAAAAGTTCAGGATCTACCACTAGCCAAATTTATTATAACTGTCAATATTTTTCAGTTCATTAATGTATTCTTCAGTAGGTATTTTTCAATCTATGATATTTAAATAATTTTGTAATAAAATAAGGAACATAAACATAAAGTTTGTGAACAAGTAACATGCAAAATATAAGAATTAAATATTGTAAATTTTAAATACATGAAATGTGAAATTTTAGTAAACTGTCAAAAATGGAAAGATGCTGCTCTGTTGCAATAGACAAAGCACTGAAATGCAAATCAGGAGAGTTGGATTCGTGTCTCATGGATTTTATCTTGCACATATACTTTTCTGGAGTGCTTCTTTTTCTGAAAATTAATTTCAAATTATATGATAGGTTATTAATAGTGATGCTATAATTGGCCAATATTTTATCAACAGCATATCTACTTTTATTTTTCAAAATTTTTTAATCCTTTATTTATTTATTTGCTACAGGGTCTCATTACACAGCTTGGACTCATAGTGATCTTCCCATCCTAGCCTCCCCAGCACTGGGATTACAGGCATGTGCCACTATGCCTGGTTTTGGTGGCTGGCACAACACACCCGGGATTCTGGGTGATAAAACATGCAGTACTGGGGATCAAACCCAGATCTTTGTTCTATCCAGGCAGGTGCTCACACTACCAAGCTATTTCTGCAGCTTTGAATTTTGCTTATAATACTACTGAAAATATACATTACCCCACTTATTTTGCATACACAGTATAGACATGAAGAAACAAAGGCTATATTGTCTTCTTAACTGATCACCACAAGTGCATAAAGTTAGACCAGAAATCAAATTTGGTTAATGTCAAACTCTTCTTTCTACTGCACAAGGAGAAAAAAATGCACATTAAATTTGATCACTGATAATATTTATCTTTTCACAGCTTTTCCTCTCCAGTTCAATGAGTTTTCTAGTATTCCATAGATGACTAAAAATTTAAGTTGGTTTCATTGATTATAAGTGAAATTATCAAACACCTTCACTTGTACAGGTATGAAAGCCATTGGAAAGTAGTATTCTATATGCAAAACACATAATTTTCATGTATAAGCTATATTTTTATATTTCAACTTTCTTTTACGTATTTATATACTTCCTTAGTAAAAAATAGGACCTTTTGATCCCCAACTCTTCATGTTGTACCAGCCCTGTCCATGGGTGGGCTGAACTGGCAAGCTAGATCAGATATGGTGGTGCACATCTGTAAGTAGCGCTGGGAAGCCCAAGTTCCAATGTAGCAAATAAATAAATAAGACATTGTATAATGTCAATGTAATAAATAATTACTATATAATGAGCTCTATGTTAAAATTTTATGGTACTTCTTTAACAAAAGAAAAAGTACTACATATTCTCAAACTGTTCTCATAATTCTTCTAATGCTACTAATGGTTACATTTAGATACGTTTACTATTTCTAAAAATCATCCTGAAGATAGCTTACACTCACTCTCCTGTTCACAAAATTACTCTTGATTTTTTACATCTTTATTATTAGGACTTATTTTCAATCTTTTAATCTATTGATTCATTAGTGCCCACATTTTCATTTATTTTTGAACTTTAAATATCTCACTGTGAGCATTCCTCAATTCTAACTTTTCCAGTGGAGATACCATAAGGACTGTATTTCATTCTGCAGACAATGAACCTAGCTCATGTCAATGCATGTTCATTTAGAAGCCACAAATATCGATTTTGTCTCATGATATTTTTCCTTCATTTTTTTCAAGACAATTGAAATTCCTTACTGAATTTCTTACTTTCCTTTACCAATTTTACAGCTAAATAAAACAACATAATAAATGTTGAGTGTACGATAAGAATGTATTGCTAATATTTATTTGGTATCTTATTCACACTCAAATTTTCTTTCCAAAAAATATATCTTTACTATATCAAACCCCATTTATTGAACTCTCATAATAAAAATAATTCACATTTACTGTAGACTAGGTAAAGTAAAATACCTCCAATTTTATGGTTTTATATGAAAATTAAAATCACATAAAAGTATTCATAAGTATATATTACTTATATATATTTTTATAAGTAAAGATGTAATCAAACAATTTAGATAATAAAATGCATTTTTTCTCTGAATTATAGCTCTATTAGTATTGATTCACTGGTAAAAAAATACTCCTATAAATGATCTATGAGTCACTATTCACAAAAATATGACTATTTGATACAGAATTAAATCTTCCATTGTTGTTTCTTTGGAGATGTTATTAATTCAACAGACAAATATACTTGACACATACTGCATTTTGTAGGATGGGGTAAGTATTTGACTTACTAGGCCTGTAAAAACATTCTAGAGCAAAGAAAATTGTTGTACTTTGTTCACACAGCAGTATCATATTAGTTAAACATAAAATGTAGTTTTTAAACTCTACTGGGCCAACATGGGAAATGGTGAACTATAAGCCCATCTGATATAGAGCACTAGGAACCAAGACTTATCATTTTTTGTGTGCATGATTATCATACATGAAATCCCAAATATGATGCAAAGACAGCTTTTTAAAACAGTAACTATGTTTGCATAATAAAATATCTTAGTATTTTAGAGAAATAACCTTGGATATCTAAGATTTGACTAGAAATCCCTCTTGACAGTTCTGTGGTCATTTGTTCCTAAGCTTTATGTGTGAACTATGTCACAAATCTTTCTACTCAGCTGCTAGAAAATGACAATATTTTTCTAGTAGTCATGTGTCTTTGCCTAGTTCTTTAATGAATGTTTTCTATAAAATGGAAGGTTTCACAAAATCAAGAAATTGCAGATCAGCTAAAGAAATTGTATAAATGCTAAACAGATAAAAATTTCCTGTAGGAAGAGAAGATAATAACTATAATTGCTACCATCTCCTCAGTGTTAGGCATGTGTCAGACAGTGCTCCAACCAGGAACTGATCAAGGGAAAAAATGAAAAGCTTCCATCTGAGCTCATATTGATAAAGTGCCACTCTGTGTTTGCCTCATACCCCTGAAACATGGCTTTGATTTGTAGGGTATGCTCTGGAATAATCTTAAATGAAATTATCACTATAAAGTAAGTGAACACATGCCACTGTGCAAAAATAGAAAGAAGGGAATGAGAAAAAGAAGGGAGGAACTTTCCAGCAGATGTTTTTTCTACACCAGACAGTTCTTCCATTTACTTCAAATCACAGGCCATGTAGCTGTGATATATTACATTTTGTAGTAAAAGAGAAACACTACCCAGTGTTACAGAGGCATCATGGGAGTTAGAAAGGTCTCTTCTCTTTTTATCTCCACCAAAAACCCAATTTGAAGTATGTATCCTTCTTAAACTAACAGGTGAAAGAAAATTCCTCTGGGATGTATCATTATTTCTTCTATCTCCTTCCATTTGGATCTCTAACCATTTGTTCCATTAGCTGTTTCCTTAGGATGATTTCTGGAAACAACATTGTTACAAAACACTAAAACTTTAATACTGCAAAGTCATTTGGAAGATTTTGCCAAGTTTACTGCCGTCACTCACAAACAGCTGATGTCTATTTTAGAAAGCGTACATCTGTTTGAAATTGTTTACTCTGACAAAAAAAATTTACTTTTCCTGAGAAAATAATATAATTAATATGCTAGATATCATTTATTTACTTTGGGTAATACACTTAGTGTCAGATAAAGTCAGATATCTAAACAATAACAATTTAATAATTGACATTTTCATGATAAAATTTATTTGTAAATATTCTATCCCAATTCAAAATTGAGAAGCAGAAGACATCAACAAATATATTCATCCAAAGTCAAAACCACAAAAATATCCAGTTGTTTCTTGGACATGCATGAACCCTTTCCTGTAATTTTTCTTTTAAATTTATTTACTTATTTATTTATTTAGTATGTATTTAGTACAGATATGCATGGTCTCACTACACAGATATAACATAGTGATCCTCCTGTTTTCAGCCTCCCAAGGGGTGGGATTAGAGGTACGTTCCGCCATGCCCAGTCTCCATTGCCCTCTCAGTATGTCCCAGGGGTAGGGCTGGCTTGGCAAAGCAGGAGTCAAACCCCCATCCCTGCTTCTACCTAAGCTGGTGCTTTAATAATGCGGAGCTATCTGGCCAATATTATTAAATTTCTGATATAGGTTTGAGAGGTCAGTGGTACCAACTCATAGAGAACTCTATATTTAAAAAAAGCAAACAAACACATACACAAACAAAAAACTACCAACTTATAATAGTAGGAGAAAGCCAACACGTTTCTTTAATGGAAAATTGGTCTCGGATAAAATGTAAAGATTTTTATTCACTGCGATTTAACTGATACAATAAATGTAATTATTAAAAAGTACAATTGGAAAAATTGTTTGGGGATGATTTTTTTTTCACAAGTTATAGTCCTTAAAGATATAAAAAGAATCTTGATCACATCAACGATTCCCACTAGTTTTCTTTAATACTAATTACCTATCTGTAGATGGTCAACAAATTAAAAGTACACTGAGGTACTTAAATTTGCGAAATTCATTTTCGAAGTTCTAGAGACCAGAAGGGTAGTACAACATGCTCTTTTTACAGTGGGGTCTGTCTTCCTGCCTTCTGGACAGCCATCTGTATTTATCTTCCATTGTCATTTTGAACTTGATGAAGAGCTAGAAGTCATGCAGTGCTGCACCCTCTGATAATGAGGATGAGTACTCACCACTAAGGTTTTATGGACTTGTTTTTCATTTCTTGGTACCCAGCAGCAGCATTCTTCATAGTTTTAATAACAGCTGGTTCTTTTATTTTTTTCTTTTACTTTTTTGATTTGACTTTTTGTTTACTTATGTAGTAGATCAAAGTCTGTTGAACTGTAGACATTTTGCTAGATCCTCAGCAATCCATCTTCAGTGATAAGGACATATATAAACAAAGGCAAAAGTCATCCAAATTAACTTGTGAAAACATAATTCAGTTTATTACTGAATTCTATGATGATGGAGAATTACATCAGCACTGTGCGGTTCACGAAACTAATGCAGATTTCTGATTATCTCATATGTTGAAGAAATGAAACAAGGTTAGAAAAAAAAAGCCAAATATAAGTGTCTAGTACCACATAGAGTGATTAAAAATAGTACCTATTCCACCAGGAAAAGTAGAAAACTTCAGAATTTCCAGGGCAGTTTTGTAGGGTACTCAGAAATACACAAACAGATTATTTAATATCGGACATGTTTAATTCTAGATTCTAGGTGGGACCATTCTGTTCTGGTTTAAGAAATCTCAAAACCAAGAACCAGAATGACTGACAAGTTTCCATGAAATTTGAGTGAATCCTGGCAAACACAGGAGTACCAATTCAAAAATGTTTAGCATTCAAAAATACAGAATTTCCTGTGACTAGATCTCAGTGAACATCACTAGTCACACAAAACAGAAAATCACAACTCTCTCAGAATGGAGACCAAATAAATCAAATCTATCTCAGAATGGACACAGCAATAATGTAAATGAATAAACAAGAAAATTAACTGTCCTTATGTTGTATTCAGCATGTTAAAAATTTTAAGTCATAAATTCAAATTCTTAAGTCAAACTTTTACTGATAAAATTAAAATGTCTTGGAAAATAAATCAAGTTAATGATAGCTTAAGCATTGTGTGTTAAATTAGCATTGAACTTGATGTTCTAAAAATGAAGTTATCCATTGAGAACCTACAGAAAAAAATAATTAAGTGAAAATGGTGTCAGTAAATTTGTGGGAGAATTTCAATCATTTAGGTTTTGAGATTTGTAAAGTCAGAGCAGAGCTTCTCCACGTAACACCTAATTATGTATAATTTGAAACTCTGGAAATAGTAATGGTAAAAATGTTCCAAATTTGTTCTCAGAAAGCAGAATACTTGCAGATAGAATAAACTCAATAAACCTCAACATGCACATACTGCACAAACATGAAGAAAACCATGCTAAATGCATATTGTAATATAATTCCAGAAACATTTAAAAACAAGTGTTGGAACAGACATATTATCGAAAAAATGAAAAAAAAAAAGATTATGCATGTCTTTTGCCGTTTACATTGCTAGTTTACCTTAGTTCACTAAAAAGAAAGATTTCTGATATTATCTGTAAGAAAAATTTTTTTTCAGTTTGTCTTGTATTATGAGTAACTACTTTGAGGATAATGATGCACAGTGTAACAACAATTAATTCCTTATTGTTTGATTATAAAATTTTGTTTTATTTCTTTTCATTAAAGTAAAAGTGATACATCAGTAATACAGCAATAGAGGAAAATGGCTTCTCATAGAGTGTACTGAGAAGGGCACTCAGGGATAGAGAAAATGGATTTTGAACACAACTACTAAGGAAATTCAGTAAAATTAATCATTACTAAAAATGTAGCGAGAAAAGTTGGACCTGATACATTTCTGAAGAAAATGAAAAAACAAAGAATTTTGATGGCTCTCTTATATCATATATAAAATTGATCTCAAATGGACCACATAAATGTAAAAGTGAAGCCAAAAATGTAAGACGTTCATAAATAAACCCATAGGAGAAATTAATAGACCTAAAATTGCAGAAATCCTTCTCATCTATATCAAAAGTATAATATAAAAATATAATTACTGTGAGAAAATAATTTAGAGTTCATCAAAAATTTAAAATATCATCATCTGAAAAAATCAATTAAAAGTGTGAAATAAGTCAGAACCTGGGAGAAAGTTTTTCAAATCATATATCCAATAAAGAACTAATTTCTGCAATATTGAAAGACTTTTAGGACTCAAAAAACAGTGAATATCAATATGCAAAAAGCACTCATAAAGCCACACAACGGCAAACTCTGAAAATATGCTATCATTAACCATTAGCAAAATTAAAATTAAAAACACAGAAAGAACAACAAATTCATTTAAATAGCTAAAATAGAAGACTAGCCAGGCCAAACGTTGGTGCAGATGTGTAGGATCCATAGCTGTGATAGAGCCAGTGCAGTTTGACAGTTTTTCCAACAGATAAATTTGTACTTATTAGGTATTCCAGCCATTATACATTCCTTATCCAAGGAAATGGAAAGAATATGATCTCTCAAAAATATGAATAACTCATATTTTAATTTATAACATCAGAAAAGTAGAAACAACTATATTTCCATCAAGAAGAGTTATTCTGGGTCAGAGATATAGCTCAGCAGCATAAGCTCCTGCCCGCTAAGTGTAAGGGTTTGATCTCCAGTTTGATCTCCGAGTACCACATGCCATGCCAGCCACCCAAATTGGGAGTGGTGGTGCATGTCTGTAATCCCAGTGTTCAGGAGGCTGAGACAGGAGAAGCACTATGAGTCTGAGCTACATAGTGAGACCTTGTACCAAATAAATAAATGAATAAATTAATAAAACATTTTTAAAATAGAAGAGTTTATCAGTTTATACCACATAGAATATTACTCAGCAATAAAATGAAATGAATTAATAATCTACAAAAGAACATAGATGAGCCTCAAAATAATTATCTTTTCTTTTCTTTTCTTTTTGTATTTTAGGGAAGGGTCTACAGGGTGTTCAGGGTCTCACTACTAGATTGGACTCGTAGTGATCAGCCTGTTTGTAGCCTGCCAAAAGCTGTGATTATAGGCACATGCCACCACAACCAGTCTCAATTACCATCTCAGTGTGCCCCAGTGATTAGGTCAGCACAGCACCCCTGGGGATCAAACCCCTAGCGCCTGTGCCTACTTGCAGGTGCTTTGATCCTCTGAGCTATTTGACTGTCCTCAAAATAATTATGCTGAGTAAAATAATCTGTCAATAAAGATATATGATGATACATATCTGAGACCAGACTTGGACCTACCATAGAACTGTGATTACCAAAGGAATTTAACTTCATTTATTTTTCTGTTTGTCTGATTGATATTTCTTTTTCTATCTATCTGCAGTATTTTTTATTTAGTTTAATTAGGTCTTATTTTATTTTTAAGAGTTACTTCTGTTTTCTACTTTTTACTCTTTTTCTCTTTTCCTTTTTGAAATTTTTTAAATTAATTAATTAATTTATTTATTTATTTAGTAAAGGGTCTCATTATGCAGCTTGGACTCGCAGTGATCCTCCTGTCTCAGCCTCACCAGCACTGGGATTACAAGCATGTGTCACCATGCTCAGTTTTGGTGGCTGGCATAGCATGCAGTACTGAAGATCAAACCCAGGTCTTCACCCTTGCCAGGCAGTTGCTTAGAATACTGAGCTATCTCCCCAGCACCTCTCTTTTTCTTTAACACCTTGCATTTATTGATTTCCTTTTTGTTTCTCTCTATATGTCTTCTAAGACTCTTTTGCCAGTTATCTTTCTTGATTCTGAGATTTCCATTTGAATAAGAGTGTCTCCTCTCTTCTGGGTTCATTTGTATACTTCTCTGCTTCCTCTTCCATTTTTTCCCTCCTCTGTCCTCCAGTTTCCAAAACTTAGGTGATTACCTTCCTCCTACTACACAGGACCTCATTCATCTCTCTAGATTACCCTCTAACTCTCTTAATCCAAGCCCCTCACTACAGAGTAAAATCATACCACTAAGAGGGAAAAAAAAAAAAAAACACTGCATACAGGTTCCTGGTATATGCTACATTTTGTTATAGAGCTCTCGAATTTCTTCCTATGTTTAAAAATATCAAGCTGACAGTTATCACAGTTTGGCAATAGCCAGGCCGTGCTTAAGACCATAGTCATTTTTAAGTATGATACTTTATCCAGGATACTATATGTGCTATAATCAATATTCCTTTCCTGTGTGCTAACGCTGATTGCAGTGGATCACTACCATCACCATAATCCAACATCAAATGCCTTGGTGCTGAATCGAAATAGGTAGCAACTTGAAATCCTGAGCACATTAGAAAGGCAGGTTCTTCAGATATGCACAAAAACCAAGAATCACCACACGTAGAAGGTATTCATGTGAAACAGTCATTTACTATGGAAATCTAAATACTAGCAATAAAGCTATCTACCCTGAGAAACCCAAAAGTATTAACACAGAAACAAACAAAAAAATACAAAACAGAAAATGACAGGACACAGAAAGAAAATGCTGCCTCTAGCTCACTCAGGACAAGTTTAGTGCTCAATAAGACCAAGGAAATCAGAAAAAAAGTACTGTATGTTTCTGAAGGAAGAGCAACAGAGATGAAAAATCAAATGGAAGAGGGTACAGAAAAAAATAATCTCTAAGATGCAAAAATAAATGATGATCAAAANTAATGATATTAAAGCTGACACAGATTAAAAATAGAGAATCTATGGAAAATGATGAAATCCATGTAAGCCCAACATAGAAAATAAATAGAATCAGGTATACGCTGTATTTATTTATTTATTTGGTACATTTTCTCATTATGCTACTTGGATTCATAGTGATCCTTCTGTCTCATCCTTGGCAGAACTGGAATTATAGGCATGTGCCACCATACATGTACCACAGATACACGCAGAAGTTCAGAATATTAAAAACTATTGAAAGTTGGGCCACGGTTCAGTAAAATAAGCATCTACCTAGCAAACACAGGGTCCTGAGTTCAATCCCTGGTACAAAAAAAAACCCTCCATTGAAAGTATACACAACAAATTGAATGAAGGAAAGAATAGGATATCAGATCTAGAAGACAGGAATGCAGCTACTCACCATGAAAAGAAAGATCCTTTAAAAATAGAAAATGATCATGAAATATGATTGGTTAGATTCAGTGAGAAAGCTGGAGGTACTACAAGACAATTAAAAATACTCTCCACAAGAGCAATGGCAGAGGGTCATGGAGATAGCTCAAGTAAAATAAGTGCTGGCCTGACAAGCACAAGGTCCTGAGTTCAATCCCTAGTACTGCAAGAAAAAATAAACAAATAAAAGAATAATGGCAGAATATTGTCCAAACTTGGATAAAGAACTTAACATGCAAATGCATGAAGCATATAGAACTTCAGGTAGCCATGACTAAAAGAAATCTACATGAAGGTACATGATAATCAAGAATCTACAAATTCAACACAAAAACAATATCTAAAAGTTCTTGGAGAGAGAAAAAAATAGGTCATCTATAAAGAAAAACTCTAGACACACAAGTCATTCTCAACACAAAATCCTCAAATCAAGGAGAGCTTAGAGTGAGATACTTCGAGCCTTAAAAAAAAAATCATCCCAGATTGATGTACCCTGCAACTCTATCTCTTAAAATCAATGGACACAACTAAACAAAAAAAAAGGAGATGCAAATGAAGGATTATTTTGTATCAGTACATTCAAAATAGGATAGATATACAGCTACTTTATCTTAGTTTAATGAATAGAAAGATTTGTTCTAATAGTGTTTGTGGACAGGATATCATTTCTGCATCTTGTACTATGAATAACCACTAAGAAGACAACAATATGCAATATATTAATTCTTGAAACTGTTCTACTGATCGATTTTGAAACTATATCACTGCTATTTGTTTCTCAATACAATTATTTTTAAAAATCAATGGAGAAGAAATGATATCTCCATGACAATAAAACAGTTGAAGATATTTATTACCACCAAAGCAGCTCTATAGAATGTTGTGAAAGATATACTAAAAAGAAATAATAAAGACCACAAACATATAACAATAGAAAGAAGCTGCTAGGCAGGAAAAGCAAGTAAATAGAGGACTAAGAAAAGAATCAACAACATGAAAATAAAATGAAAAAGATGAGCCAATACATATCATTTATAACCATCAATGTAAGTGAACTCAATTCACCAATAAAAAAGGGGCTGCCAGAATGAATTGAGAAACAAAACCCAACAATATTCATTCAAGAAACACATTTAAAACAAAAGCAAATCATAGTCTAAAAGTCAAAGGATGGACAACACTTCTCCATGCAAAAGGGATGCAGAATAAAGCAGAGGTAGCTATTCTATTTGCAGAAAGTATAAAATTTAAGCCAAAACTGTTCTAAAGACAAATAAGATCACTATAAACTTGTTAAGGTAAAAATCCAAGAAGAGATAACAATCATAAGCATCTGTGCACCAAGCATCAGTGTGCTGAACAACAAAAAATCAATATTAATGAACATGAAAACCAAATAGGCATTAACACAGTTGTAGTGAGAGACCTTAGTATTCTATTCTCACAAATACATGGATCAACCAGACAAAAACCCAATAGAGAAATATCAGAATTAAACCAAGCCTGATCAGATGGACCTGGTAGATTCAATAGAATGTTCCACCTAAAAATACAAGAATAAAATTGTTCATCAGCTGCACATGGGATGTTCCCCAAAACAGATCACAATGTAGTCCATAAACCATGTGTAAGTAAACATAGAGAAATTAAAATCTCAATGCATGCTAACTGACTAAAGCTAATGAAACTGGAAATCAACAACAAAAGAAAACACAAAAACTACAAAAATACATAGAAATTAAACAACATCCTTCTAAACAACCAATGGGCCACAGAGAAAATTTAAGTAAAAATTAATCTACATACAATTAAATGATACTACTAATGAAGCATATCAGAACTTATAACATGCAATGAAAGCACTTGTCTCAATTACATTTCCCTCATTGCTGGGACAAAATAACTGACACCCGAAATTATGGAAGAAAAGTTTTATTTAGTTCACAGTTAATGGAGGTTTCAGTCCACACTCATCTGGCTACTAGGCAGAGTGAAACATGGAAGAGGGCCGCTGTTCAGGGCAGAAAACAGCAAATAGCAAAGGGAGGAGCAGTGGCTGATGCAGCTAGCAAGCCTCCATCCCTTCCTTATATCCTATGCAGATTACCCATGCCAGGGCAGGTGTAACCTCACACCCATAATGCCAGTATTGGATTATGAATTAATCACAACTCTGGAAGCCACACCAGTGAGTGCATGAGGTTAGCACATACCTTTGAACAGGCAATTAGGTACAAACAATAAACAGCAGTCCTATGAGGGAAATTTATAGTGATGAGCTCTTACAACCAGAAAGCAGGAGAAGTTGAAATAAACATCCTCATGTTGATCCTCAAAGTTCTATAAAAAGAAGAACAAATCAAACCTGAATTTCAAACAAGGGAGGAAATTATAAAGATAAGAGGAAAATTAATGCCACTGAGACTTAAAAAACAATATGAATAATCAACAAATTGAAAAGTTGTTTTTTTCAAAACACTGAGTAAAACTGATAAGCCATTACTTAACCCTATCAAAAAGAATAAAGTAACAACACAAACTCAAGCAATTATGAGTGAAGAGGGAAATCACAATGGATCCTACAGAAATCCTGAACGTAATCGATACCTACTATGACAACTCATACTCTAATAAGAAGAAAAACATAGAAAAATGGACAGATTTCTGGATGCAATCAAACTGCCAAGACTAAAGCAAGAAGACACAAAAATTTTAATAACCTGATATCAGCCAGCAAAATTGAAAATGCAATTAAAAATTTATAGACAAAGAAAAGCCAAGCCCACATAGATTCGCTGCTGAATTCTACAAGAAATTTAGAGAAGAACCAAGATCACTAATCCTGAAACTCTTTAAGGATATTGAAAAGGAAGCAGTACTTCCAAAATCATTCCTGAAAGAAAGCATTACTTTGATTCCAAAACCAGACAAGAATTCAAGCAAAAAAGAAAACTATAAGCCAGTCTCTCTAATTAATATAGACACAAAATTCCTCAATAAACACTAGCGAGCATCATGCAGCAAATCATTGATAAGATTAAACACCATGACCAAGTAGGATTCATCCCAAGGATGCAGGCATATTTCCACATATGTATATCAATAAATGTAATAACCACATTGATGGAACCAACAACAAAAGTCACACAATTTCTCAATATACGTCGAAAAACATTTGACAAAATCCAGCACCCATTCATGATAAATACTCTATAGAAAATTCGAATAGATGATCTTTCCTTCACTCTAATAAAAGCCATGTATGACAAAACAACAGCTAACATCATATTAAATTGTCAAGAACTAAAAAGCTTTAATTATAAAATTAGGAACAAGACAAGGGTGTCCACTATAACCTCACCTACTCAATATAGTCCTGGAAATATTTGCTAAAACAACTAGCCAAGGAAAAAATGAAAAGAATAAGAAAAAAAAGGAAGAAGATAAATTATAATCATTTCCAGATGACATGACACTGTACTCAGAAGACCCAAAAACTCCACCAAAAGACTTGAAAACTTAAAATCTAAATTTAGCGGAATAATTGGATACAAATTCAGCACTAATAAATCCATAGTATTCTTGTATACAAGAAAAAAGCTCTCACAGACAGAAATTAGGAAAGCAATATCTTTCATAATAGCATCCAAAACATGTGAAATACTTAGTAATCAATCTAACAAAGAAAGAAAACTATATATCCATTGAAAATTGCAGTTCTCTGAGGAAAGAAACAAGAGGATATCAGAAAATGGAAATATATTCCTTGCTCATGAACAGGAAGAATTAATGTGTTTAAAATGGCCATACTGTCAAAATTTTATACAGATTTAATGATATTCCAGTCAATATGACATTAGTATACCTCACAGCTTGGGAAAGCATTCCTAGAATTCATTTGGAGCCAGAAGAAACATAGAAGAGCAAAAACAATTCTGGGCAAAAAAGATAACTCAGGAGGTATCACAGTCCCTGTCCTGAAGTGACACTACAAAGCAACTGTAATAAAATAGCATGGTATTTGCAAAAAAGAGAGACCTGAGGACCAGTGGAACATAACAGAAATTGCAGACTCAACTCCAATCACACAGGCACCTTATCTTTCATAGAGGAGCTGAACATGTTCACTGGAAGAAAGGCAATCTCTTTTAATAAATGGTGCTGGAAAAACTCAGTTTCTACACGCTGAAGCCTAAAACTAAAACCCATGTCTATCACCATGCCATAAATTAAAGCCAAAGTGTATCAAAGATCTAAATATTAAAAAAACCCACTAAATTTACTGCAAGAGAAAATAGGCATAAATCTTCAATATATAGGTATAGTCAAAGACGTTGTGAACAAAACACACAATATACAGGAAAGACTACAAAGAATCAACAAATGGAATTACAACTTACTAAAAAGCCTTTACACAACAAAAGAAAACAGTGACAATCTGAAAAAACAAACCACAGCATGGGAAAAATTTATATCCATCTTTCCCTCATACAAAGGACTAACACATGGTACTCACAAAGATTTGAAAAAAAAGCCAGACCCCCAAATTCTAAGATCCAATCCAAAAATGGGCATCTGAGATGAATACACACTTCTCAAATAAGAAAGTAGAAATAGTAATTAAGTATCTCAAAAAATTAGTATCATTTGTCATATGAAAATGTAAATTTATTATTTATGTATTTTGTACAGGGTCTCACTACACAGATCAGACTCATGGTGATCCTCCTGTTTTCAGCTTCCCAAGGGCTGGGGTTACAGGTGTGCACCACCACACCCAGTCTCAATCACTGTCTCAGCTCATCCCTGGGGCTGGGCTGTCATGGCACGCTGGGGACTGAACCTTAGTCCCTACAACGACCTAAGCAGGCACTTTTAGGAGAAATGCAAATTAAAATAACTCGGAGAGTCTGTGTCACTATTCAAAAAACGGCTAACATCAATAGCAAAGGCTGGTGGGATTGGGCAGAAAAAGGAACCCTTGTTTACTCTTGTTGAGAGTGTATACTAATGCAGCCTTTGTGGAAATTCGTGTAAAGCTTCCTTAAAAAAACTAGGATTAGAGGTCAGATTCAGCCCAGATATTTGCCTTCTTGATATCTTTCCAGAAAAATTACAAAATCATACCAAAGCAATATATGTGCGCTCATGGTTATAGTAACACACTTTGTAATACCTAAATATAGGAAAGAACACAAATGTCCATCAGCTGAAAATGGATAAAAAGACTTAATATTTTTTAAAGATAATGGAGGATTAGTCAGTCGTAAGGAAGGATAAACTGGAAATGTTCATATTTAAATTGATGCAACTCAACATCACACTCCTGAGTAAAATCAGACTCACATATTGTCTTACTAGGATGAGAAACTGAATACCCATAAGACCCAATGTATGGGTCAGCAAGATAGCTAAGCAGATTAAATTACCTGTTTAGGAAAGCTTAGGCAAACACAGGGACCCTGGTTCAAGCTCTGGCACCACATGCCTTATGATCCCGCCCCCAGGCAGGTTGAGGTAGCCAGAATCTGGGTATGGTGGTGCACACCTGTATTCCTAACACTGGGGAGGCTGAAACTACAAGGATCACCTCGAGTCTGAGTTGCATGGGGAAACCCTGAAACAACCAAATACATTTTTTGAAAAGATCCAAATGTACAGTAAATATTGTGAATCGGAAAGAAACTGCTCAAATAAAAAAAAGAGAGAGAGAACCTAGGGTAGGAGAAAGGGGAAAGGAAGGAAGAGGGAAATAATTAGTGTCTCTTAGATCACTGAAAAGAAAATTTTGAGTTAAAATTGTTTGGGTGATATTTCATGCCTATATCTTTTACTCTTAATAACTACTATTAAGATAACAATATGGAATTTGTTAATTATTGTAACTTTTCTGCTAGGCTGTTTTGAATCTTCATTTTATTGAAGGCTTTGTTTGGTACTGGGAGTTGAACTCATGCCCTTGTGCTTGTCACACAGGTTCTGTGCCACAGCTCTGTGTTATACGCTTGGCCCTACTGTCATTTTTACATTTTTCTCTTTAAAAAATGTCTTTCTAGTGTTTGTTTGATACAGTAGATATTCAGCTAACATTTGGATTTCCACCCAGTTTTGTATAGCTATGCTTATTTTAGAATGGTCACCTGTATAGTAGTTTCCTCAAAACAAAATATTGGAACACTAAATCTTCAACACATAAATGTTCTTTAAATATATGTCTAGCTCAATAATATTTTATTATATTGGCAAAAGAATGGGGATGTAACACAGTGGTAGAGTGATTGTCTAGCATGCAAAAAGCCCTGAGTTCAATGTTCAATTCCCAGTACAACATATGCACACAAAAAATTGGTAGTGTGGGTCAGATCCTGGGTTCAATCCTTAGCCATATAT